>DVQP01001337.1:0-15967 GCA_018231745.1 Danaus eresimus
AATACTCATTATTATGATGCATGACGCAAACCTTGATATAAAAATCCTATTTTAATTATTACGTAACTAATAAAGTTACAGTTAAGAGAATTGCATTAAAGTTTTTCTACCAAGAATTCATGACACATCTTGACGGACGGAACAAGATTTTTCTACAATGACTGTCATTATATGTAAATATTTTGAATCATAACACCGGACGCGATTTTTAGAAGCTGTTGCTTATTAAGGAGCTTCTAAGAAAACACCGCCAAAAACTACATCAGTTATAAGAACTGTTTGAGTTTAAAATAAACAGTGAATAGAATTATGAATACAGAAATGTGTTCCTCTAAATCTTTGGATATAGTAATTTTTTATAATAATTAAAAGTTTTTAATTTCAGAATAAAAGCAGAGATTATTAGAAAAAATAATTCAAAAGATATATCAAATTACTTAATAATTATATTGCAATAATTTTTAACACCTAATGAGTCGAAAACTGAAGGTCACTTAAGAAGATTATATCAGATATACATTGTGTTAAAATTATGTATCAACATATTAATGCACATCATAAAGGAACATAATATTCTATAGACAAGAAGTTTGTCTCTTGCTACAATCATTGTCAGTAGAACTTGAAATAATTTAACTACTGAAACACGATTGCTTTGAATAATTGGTTCTTAAACGATTAGTAAGTGAAAAAATTATAATGTCAAACTCATCATAGATCGACGCAAATGAGATATGATGAAGTTATTAAATTATTTGTTTTAAATAACACGATATTTGTATAATAAAATATAAGAAAATAGACGATTAAATAAAGTGAGTAACTGTAAGCAACGAACTTTGGTAGTGGCTTTTAAACTAGACTTGCTTATAACATTCATACGGAAAGTTTTGTTTGACGATTTTTTTTTAATACGAGGGTCGTGACAAAGTTTCATCGAAAACAATAAAAGTACGTAATGTTTGAACAAACAAGTACCTACAACCGTTTTAGAAGAGCAAATGATTGTGACTTATGTTGTAAATAAAACTAAGAAAAAGGCATTTTACCTCGTGTATTTTTCTCTTGTATATTAAACATATATATGTTCAATACATCTATAATTCAACCTGAACACACAACTTTGATTTCAATTAAAAACAGACATCCTAACAATTTATGGTATCAGGACCAAAAATAGACATATATTTTTGTTGAATCAAAAATCAAACACAAAAATCATTATTTTAATATGTCACTGCTTAGAATCGTCGAGATGAATATACAAAACAAGAGAAAAAAAAAACAAAGAAATGTTCATTAAATCACTCCAAACGACAAGGGAGGGAAAGTACTTTTTATCTTTGACAAGGCTTAAAAAGAAAATTAATATAGCGTTATTCCACGCATTTCCCTAAAAACGTACGCCACTTCATATCATGATCTCGGAGTATAAATATGGTTAAAAATACGCATTCATCATTCGCGAGTTATGATCCGCATGGATTTGTGAGATTTATACCACACCATAACAGTTTTGATAGCACGAACAATACATTGTTTAAATATGAATAAAACATCACTAACGAATATAAAAAGAAGGTGAAATCAACTCATATTTAAGTAATTAAGTTTTAAAATACTGTAAACTAAATTATATCTTGCATAATTTGTATATAAATTAGTTTTTATGAATGAATAAATTAATTGAAATGTTTACATAATATCAATAAATTATTTTGAATTAAAATCGTTTGTTTTTTATTAAGTATTTAAAGGTTGTAGCTCTAATACGACGGCACATAAAATCTGAAATCACATTACATTTCCTGGAAGCTCCTTTAAAAATGACATTGCCATAATCCCTTCCATCTAAATGTAGGCTGTTAAAATAATGAAGAGTTGTTGTTTCCGCCCAATTGTTTTATAGCTGATGTCAGTAAACAAAATATGAAAATCGTAAAAGTTTTATACTTTTGACGTCACAAAACCATTCATGTATAAAATTTCTTAATACTAACAACTATGATTTTGAAATAAAGCAGTATTTTTATTTAAATACATTCTATATGATTTTCTATTAATAGAGCTAGTTCAACCCCAGATGTGAACAATATAGTAAGGGGAAGAACGTTTACGAGATAATATACAAGTAAGTTAAATACTCTAAGTTGAAGACAACTAAGAGCTCCCTTTATTAGTGCAATTGAAATCAGATCAAATTGCTTCCACTTGAAGTAATCACGAGAGTTCGCGTGTTTCTCTAAGCCAGTTGAAGTTACGTATCTCAAGGGATCCAATGATCCCTATACCTTCTTAGGTCGGTCACGCAATCTTATGCATTTAAGAAATATTGATCTACCAAATACTCACCTTTATATATAAAACATAATTAATTCTTATTATCTGTAGTACGTGTATGTATGCACAGACAAGTTCAACGACCTTAAATGACAACATTTATTCAATTTATATGAAAAATATAAAACATCTTTAATAAAAAAAAACAACTGTTGAGTTGGCTATCCAAGCATTTTGTTGTCATACGTATCTTTATTTTTTGAAATGTGCAAGACTAATAGTTCTTTAACGTCAATGCTCCGAGTTATAAATGAATTCATACTTATTTTTTATCAGAAGCCTTTAATAATAAACAAGTAGTATATGTATATTAGTATTATGTTTTATTGAGTTTTATAACAACATCTAATATCCTTATATTGTTTAAATATGATACGAATCATTTTATTCCTAGAAATCATGCTTACGCAATAACATTGCAAGGGAAAATTCTTGTAAGTACATTAAGACTATTGACATGATTTTGATACTAAGATGTGATAAACATATGTACATACACATGTAATAATAATATAAACATATGTATATCTGTACATATAAAAACTTTATGTATGTTTAATATCTAGGTTTATTTTCAGGTGTGTACTTATCTTAATGCCTTCCTTTTTGGCACTGCCCCGCTCTCATTAAAGTTTTCCTCTCATTTAAGGTTGTCTGACAGAGAGTGCTTATAGAGACCATATGCATACATTTTGTTTAAATCCGATTCTCTATTCGTTTGTCTATATTATGTACGATAGAGTAAATAGTTATAGTTTTATTATATATAGTCTGATAATTAATTAATTCATAATAAAACGATATCACAGAATCAATGCGTCGCCCTACACTTAATGTTGAAAAAGGTCAGTCATAAAATTCTGTCAAATTATCTCAAATGTTCATTTTTAGAAAAATATAAATAAATACTATTGTATGCTATATATAAAAAAATCTATGAATGATTCACTATATGCGTGTTGCCAAATGTTAAACTCTTAATCCAGCCACACTAAGTTATATACGATCGCGTGTGAGTTAGCCATTCCATCCCTGCAGTCGCATGGGTCATCCCAAATTGCAAGTTAATCGCCATTTATAACCGAAATAAATCATTTACATCCAAAGTAAGAGGATAAGCGCCATATAACATAGAACATTCCATAATTTATCTGTTATTATTGGTGAGGATAATATTTCGAATAACGTTTGACAAAATGTGGATAAGACGTCTCGATAAAAATGAACAAATAAGAAGTTTAAAATGATGATATATGAACATACAAATTAAATTCATTTGATGAGATCTTAGATTTTCGGGGGACATTTAAATGAAACTAAAATTTTTTTATCGGATTACTACGCGATTGTTTATTAATTTCAACGAGATGTGAGAGACACTTACATCTCGTAAAGTAACCGAAACGTCGGGATAATGTAGTTTAAAATTAATAAAAAAATCGCGTAGTAATGCGAAAATTTTTTAGTTTCATTTAAATTCATTTGTATTGTATGGACACGGTAAAGAAAAGAGGAATTTTTAAGTGAATCATTTGTTCTATAATGACTCTTAATACGAATAATTATATAATCATACAAACTATGAAGTCATAGTAATGAGATTTAATAAAACAATTTTCTAATCAATATAAATTATTTATATTCTCTCAGTATTCATCCTTGTAATTAATATGGATTGCAAATCTGAAACGCAAAAACATAAAAACTCTCAAAGGTCAGTCCAAGAATAAAGTCGTGAGTCACGAAAGACATCGCTGTTGCCAGATTTAATATGATTTGCATAATAAAATTCCAGTGTCAACGAAGCGTACGCATTCATTCGTCACGGGATTATCACGTGATCTGTGAAGAGTTTCCCAGCGCGATAGTTATAAGTGATTCACGATGATTGGTACAAAACATAAGACACAGAGAAGTAAATAACGTGTATATATACATAATAAGTATAAGTAAATAACGTGTATATATACATTAAAAAAGAAAGGAATATTTAAAGAAAGAAAAATTTTTTTTCTTTTTTTTGGATGGAAAAGAATTTCTTAAGTTAGTTATTTTGATATCGGATTTCTTTAACAAGTGTCAGATTCTACATATAGTCCACTTTCATTATTCTGTCAACGCTTTAGGCTATTGTCGCTAGCTCTTCGTTTAAATCTGTCATTGCCTTGAACTCCGGACCCGTGGAAACTTTACTAGTGTACAACGTTCTATGAATACTTAAATGGCGCTCTTCAATTGCTAACTACGTAATAAATTGTGTGTTATAATCATTTTATATCATACACGTTAAAAATAATAATTTAAACTTTAACCTATAAAACAAAATTACATACATTTTTTAGCCTTATAAAATATACGGTTCTCTCGAATATAAACGAACAATCTCAATACTTAACCCAAATAATACACAGACTTGTATTTCACTAAAATACATAATTGATGACGTCAAGTGATGTTTCCCACAAAGGAGCCCCCAAAACATTTTAATCTATCCACCGCGCTCATAATGTCTCTATGTACTTAGCTAAATTACTTGCATAAATCATATCCAAACGTGACGAATACTGGCGCCTTCGTCTTTGAATTCGCAATTACTTCCCTTACGCTCATTGCAATTCGACCTACATTTGCTTAAACAGCATTTTTCCTTCGTTGGCACTTGTTTAGGGAAAGTTCATCGTAATATCAGATAAATATAAAGTTCTTATTCGAGTATTATACATTTTGGCAGTGTTTTTTTTTTCTTAGAAAATTCCTCTAGTACAAGATTCTAAATAGCGAACCGTTTAGCGGTGAAATAATAATTATTAAATTAATTCACTGAACTGTTATGGTCTAGGGAATGTGGAGTCGGAATCGATAACGCGATGACCCAAATCAAAAGGCTGGTTTGCTGATGAATTTATCATATCTAGTTTAAATTAATAACCATATTATGAAATATATTAAAATTAAATCATTACAATTTGATAGATTTATAAACATATTATTTGGCTAATTCATCTGAAATAATATTTTAAAATCATTAAAAGTAAAGGATCTTATTAAAATAAAAATAGAACATTTCACTTAATAATGTACTGTAAGATAAGAACCTTAATAGTAAAATATAAACGACGCAAATGAGAAATTGTAGAAATCCGATCAACCGAAAATTCCCTCTAAAATATGCAGGACAATTCTAAGACCCCTAACTTTGGATGCGATGTAAGAACCATTTTATTGGAATTGGAAAGTTGTACACCGTCTGTGTCTTCCCAGGGAAGTTCATAAAACATTACTTAGGATGATTTACTCGTGCTTATCTGTTCGCATTCACATCACATCATACACCTGGTTTAAAATCAGTTTTAAATCAAGATCGTTTTGTATTTCATTTAAAACATACTGAGAATATATTGAAGACATGCCCATATTAATAACAACTTTTCGACATGAATTCTGTTAATTCAAAATTATATTTAAGATGTAAGATGATGAGAATTTTTGATTTAATATATAATTTTTTATACAACGAGGAAGCAATAAAGAAATTCTGTTGTGATTAACTTTGATCGCTCCATTATTTAGATGGTTAATATTATTTCACGGAAGAACAATCCCGGAATAACCTACAAAATAAATAGAAAATTTTAAGATTGTATTAATTATAATTTATTTATAAAATTATATTCCATACAGAATAAACTCGTTATACCAGCTTATGAGAAAAATAATGCATAAAGAGCAGATTTCTTTTTTCATGTATAGTTTTATTAAATTACTTCTCTATATAAGTTCTTGTAGGTTATCTGGGTGTTGGTTAAAAATAATAGGATCATATAAACCCATATAATGTACATATTTTTATAAAACGGATTACAGCAACATCTCGTTACAGACAAACCGACTTCATGACGTAACATTTGTTATTGTTATTTAATAACATTATAAGTTATTGAATTCTGCAAAGTACTAATGATATGATACGATATAAAATTTTATGAACTGAATTAAAAATACTTACTTTTAAAGCTTGTCTATTTCATAATCTAACAGTTTTTATTTGCAGTTATGAATATTTGTGTTTATATATGCTTTGTCTAAGTATATACAGAATTTTATCGACGCATTTTAAAGCTTTATGATATAGAAATCGTTCTTAAAGATAATTCAATGATTCCATTAATTCACCAACGATAAATAACAAATTGAGAAGAAGTAATATTCTTTCTAATATTTAACAACCAGGGTGGCATAATAAGTTTGTTTCAAGCACATTCAAACTCATCCGTCTTAGTGAATAGAAACTTTTCCTAGTATATTAATAAGGTTAATTCCCAATGTGGCGAAGCAGCAATTCATCCGACACAGACGCCATATTGGAACATGTGCTACAACATCATTAAGCACCCCTGTAACGTGAACAGTTTATTGATCTGCATAATACTATAGTTATTGGAATTGTCTTACGTTAATAAAACGTAATATATGTGAGAATAGATATCAAATGGTATTTTATCAATCATTCTTTAGAATACTGACTTTATTTACATAAATGAATTCGTAATTCACTGGTGTAGAATTAATGATTTTTCTACGCATTATTTAAATGGGACACAAATTGAACGAAATTACAAAATACTGTTCTGTAATCGCTGTAATTTATTTTACAGCCCCATATTACATTCGGGGGCACTCAAATAATAGTATAGGGACGGGATGTTGGCAAAACAAAGTCCACACCTTCAGTGACCTCACGCGTTCAACGCACATAAATATATCGTTATAACAGTGTGGCTCCCACCAGACAACACAAAAAAGGCAGTTTTTTTTAAACGTTGATCCGTAAAACTTTGGCAATCAAAACGAACAATCTGTTTTTTACACAAAAGATGACACTACAGGGATACTGATGTTTTAACAACTTGATGAAGGTATATTTTTTATCGTAAGAGCAGAATATCATATCAATAACAGTAAAAATTCGTATAAGAGAGTGTTTGTTCTAAAAACGTCTCTGCACGAACTCTTAAGGCATTAAACGTGTAGCTGTAATGTGATTTAAGCCCGAGGACAGACGTGCCACGTTAATCTTATGTCCATTCCCTTGGGTGCCATTCGTGGCCATACCAAAGTACGTGATTTAAGAAATCTCAAAAATTTTATAAAACAAACTTATCATAAGTTATTTATAAATTGGATCCTCTACTTTAAATAACAACAAGAAACCTGTTCACAAAATTTATGATTTTTATTACAAGCATTAGTCACCCTCATACATCGGTAATGATTTGTGTTCTGATACTTTCAACGTGAATGAAACAACAATTTATACGACCGTAATTAAATATTATCTGAGGGTATCATGCTATATGACCGCAGTTTGCAATTTCGTTTGATTGATAAAGTTAACCTAATTTATGTTACAAGGGTATAAAGGCGTTCTTTGTAATGGTGTCAAAGGTTGATGCGTGTCCTTTGTCGGACATACGTTCTCATCTTCCCTACAAAGAATGTTGTCACTGGAGCCCCTATATTAATAATAACTTTGAGAACACGTATGCCCCTGCCTAGGTTTTTAAATTACCGCCATTTTCACAGCTCGCTCAAAATTTTCGTCTAATATTTTATGAATTTATATTAACGCTAAAGCATATAAGGCTTGTAGAGTCTAGAACATTAATAACCACATATCATATCAAAAATAATAAGCAAATATTATATTTATGAATCTGTAGGGCTAATGTGATTCTCGCAATAAAGTTACGTTGTTTAAAATTAAATTATTATACGGTAAAGCAAAAAGATCTGATTGCATTTGCAATTAAAAGTCTGGGTCTATTAGGAACTGTAAAATGGGAAAACTGAAATTGTAAGTAAGTTTTTATGTTAAGGCAAAGTCTTTGCCTACCAGAAAAGATTCAATACCCCACCTGAAAGGACAGACACTTCATGAATATTCTAAAAAGCTTTTAGTTAAAGTTTATTGAAAAGAAATTGGAAGACGTTTTAACAAAAAAGCAGATGTTACTTGAGTTTTTTCTTACAGGTATTATATTAAGAAATGATTTTGTTTTAAAAATTGTACTTTTTCTTATATAGAAACTAGTTTAACAATCTTTTTTTTCCACAATAATGTTATATTCTACAAACATGAAAGTCTAGTTAATAATTATAAAAGAAAACACGACGGTTTTGCGAGGTTGAATTAAAAAAAAAAGAAGCCGATTTTGCCTTTGATTGAATAATATGCTAATGTTCCTTTGATGTGCTTAATTTATTTGTAAATTAAAACTTTTCTTTTTTACGCGCTTAAAGAAAAGACTTGAACCTCCTTATAATGCCCCTCATTATTACAAGATTATGAATGCCTATTTAAAATCACACCAACGTTAGTTTCCTCTGATTTCATTACTAATAAAACGTAAATATTTTAAATTAAGTAGTATTTGTTATTCTTTATTGCAGAAAAAACTTATGGAGTTTTGTTTATTGGAATTAGTAGAAATTTTATAGAAACAGTTTATAACCTTTATGAGACTTACCATACTTAAATTTAAAATACATTTCTTTCTTATGACTGCCAAGCGGGTTTAAGGGCTGAAGATAATACAGAAAAGATATTATATTATATAGCAATTTATACATAATTTAAGCAACCGTCTGTGAGATGTTCTTATTGTAGTTGGAGGGTTCTCAAACGTGCCCAATCTATTGCAAGCCAACAATATAATTCGCATTTAGTGGACTTTGAATGTTAATATTGAGAAATATTCTGTATTTTAAGTATACTCAAAACATTTTGTCTGAAATGCGTTTTTTAATTTGTTAACATATTTTATTCTTGTAAAAAATAATGTATTTTAGAGTAATTTTAAGCTACAGAAAATAAAAATTCCCTTCAGTGATGAAATGTTATTTCGTGAGTATCTAGAATTATGTGAATGACATCAATGTCAGCCTTTGAAAGTCGTCTGAATAGGAATATCCTTGGCTTTAAAAGCATCAACAGTCTTATTTATCGTTTTCAGAGTAACATAATATTATTCAAACTAAATCCTTGAATAAAAATGAATTGTGGGGTGTCCTGAAGCAGAAAAATATATTTATATAACATCTATAAAGATTTTTGATTGTAATGACTATGCTAGAAGTTTTATCTAACTATTCTTTGATATTATAAGTTTATATTTGTAACACAATCTATTAAAATTTTTTTTTACTTATTTGTATTGAAGTTTGTATTGAATAAGTTAGTTAATATAAAATAAAAATATAATGGAGGAAGTAGTTAGTTAATTGAAAGAAGCCAACTTAGAATACAGTAGAATGTATTTTATGACTTATATTACGTATAACTTAGATAAAGTTTTACACAAACATAAAGATATAAAAAAATATGCTATAGACCCGGGTATTTAATAAAATCTAATTGTGATTATATTACTGTAGGAAAATAGTTGAGTCAAATAAAGAATATAATTTCAGATATAAGCTTGACGAGATAGTTTCAGATTTGGTGACTTGCAGAAATATGAGAATGAAAGCAAATATTAATTATACCACCAAATAACATAATTAAAATGGGTGATGTCCGAGTCTACGAAATGTTATTAGTCATGGTAAGGGTTCTGTAGCAAAACTATTTACCGGATGTTACGGTTGAATACAGACTTTGCTAAAATATGTTTTGTCGTTTAAATACGATGTTCTGTGGACTGATATTGAATTAAAATATATTTTCGATAATTTTTTTTATATATACATTATTCTATGTATTTCAATACAAAGTTGGTTTAGCTTAAAGAATAGTTTTGTTTAAAGAATAGCCTGTGAATCTTAGTATAGTATAATGAAAGAAGAATGGACTACACTGTAACACATAAAATTTGTATTTCATATTTATGTTTAAATTTTGAGTACTTGACAGAGATATGCATCAAACTTTTTTCCTGATGAGCACTTAATATGACCAATTTAAACCGTGTCATATAAAAATTCATATTTCATTCATGCGATGCATAACTAATCGTGCACTAACGACCGCCGTCATCTGTTCGTAATTACGCAGCGTCAGAAAAAAAACCTTAATTGTTTTTACAGCACTTTCACGTAGGCCAATGCTGATGTCGCATTTAATGAGTATGAAATTATTGTATACTAAATAGATCACAACCAAATAGGGTTGGAAAAGAATTTGATTAAAACATAAACGACGGAACGAACAGACATCAAGCAATTTAAAAATGAATAATATATATTAAATATCGAAATACCACGCTGCCAGTAAAACTTAGTGGGTAGTAAGTAAGTTATAATAATCGTAACAAAAATATGCTTTATAAGCATTATGATTTAAATAAGCAAATATTCAAGTGGACAGTAAATCGTGCATTATTAGTTAAAAAGTGAGTTTTACTTTTATCTTATTTTATATTGACAAGAAAAATTACACCAACCAGAGAAGCATACAATCTCGTAGAACAATAGTACTGAACACACGTGTAGGCCCATCATTCTTAATGTTTTATATAAGCGATTTCTTTTTTATTCACTATAAATTGTGCTAGGGAAGAAATATTCCGGAATTTATAGTAAAATACATTATTTCATCAAATAAGCTCTTTTATAAGTATTTTTACTAAACGCGGAGCAACGTTTTTAAGGATGGAATTAAAATTAAATAAACGTCGATAATCGTGAAAACAAACATTTCCATCGAATTAAAATTAAATGAAAAGGTTGTTAAGCTTTTGGTATCTTAAAAAAAGATTTGTTTTATTCATGTCCAGATAAAATTTCAGTTCGAAAAACGGTATTTTTAGAATAAAAGCTAGAAACGTGAATCTTAAGATAAGATTTGTTGTGAAAATTTTCGCATTTTCTCAATAATGTGGATTTTTCTTTCAAATCCGAATTAAGTTATCATGGAAAAATATATTATATTTTTTGGGGCTGACCGGACGTTTTTCCACAATGGCCAGATGGTCGGGAGATTGCGCTGAACGGATTTAGGATGTGCCTTTATAATTCAGGTAAATGGAAACAGTTACCGCTGAGTCATTCGCCAAATAATTTTTGGATATGAGTTTAAAATAAAGTGTCCTCGCAATAAATGACTGAACTTGTTCAGTTATTGAAATTTAATTTCTAAGTTATTAACAATAATATTAAAAATCTTAATTCACTGACTTACAGTTCAAAAATACCTTATATTAAACTAATAGACGCATATATAAAAATATATATGAATAGAGTTCTTTAACTTTATGATTGCAAATTAATCGAACAATGACACAAACGAACGGATGCGGAAGTGTAGCCGGACGCGGGTTATATCGGGTGTCGTTCGCATCCAGTAGTACTGATCAACCCCAGCTATCGACAGGGAAAATTATTACCATTCATTGCTTACGAAATAAATGAAATGCTTGGTGTTTTGCATTTTAATTACGTTTAATATAAAACCGCGTCCATTCACGAGCTCGTTACATTGATATATGTATTATGTTTATAATAAAAAAAATAACATCAACTATTATATTATATTAGGACAGGTAAGGGCGATTAATAATATTCACTTGTGTTTATATCAACTATTTCTTGATTTTTATTTTGAGAGATAATATGAAAACTATAAACGAAAATATTTAATATAGTTTTGAAAGTCCATTTCTTAAACAAAAACAGACGGAAATGTAAAATTATTGCATATACATAGATATTATGAAGCTATGCTCCGAATTATTGCTCTTGGGTTGAATCCGAAGCAAATATGGCTGCGATGAATATTTGTCAAGGTCTGATCGATAAAGACAACATCCTCTGAAATCGTCATAAGTTTGAAATAGTGTAACATATACTTCCTGACGACACCACTCATTGTATATATTAAAAATCAGCTATATAAACAATAAATTATTCCTACTTTGTACTATGAAAGACTTCTTAACTTTAAAAATAAACTATGGTATAGTTTAGAAGAAACAAGCAATAAAATGGAACACTTTTGTTTGAATATACTTTTTATTGAGGCATAAATCAACATTGTTCTCCTTTATACAGACTGCAATCTCTTACTTTACTTTAATAATAAACAATAGTACTGCCACATTCAGAGATAATATGCGGAAATTTTAAACAACAAATGTATATTAATCCATACTCAGATAAGGTTTTAAAAATTTACTGGTTGAAAGAGTTCCATTCCTCTAGTGATATATGATAAAAGTCCCATATATAAAAGACTCAATGAAACACTTATGGAACGACAAATACAATTTTTATATAACTTATGTGCTTAAAGTTTTAAAATTTACCCTAAAATGCATTGTTTAAATAAAATTTATTGTACAGTGAGAATAATGTAGTTCAAAAACAAATATCCGAGATAGTAAATCATGAGATGCGTGCATTTCACTTTCTACGAACATTAACAGTTTTGAAAGAGCAATCACTCAGTGCGTAATCTCTTAGGATTTTCTCAGTAGCGAGCTGTCGTCACACCAACCGCCTTGGAGATAGAGTGCACTCTAGCGTTTGTTTAAAGACTGCACCTTACAGATAAGGTGTAGACCCCCGCCAGTTGAAAGAGATTTAAAATTCAATGAGTATAATTCGAAGTTCCCCGCTTCACTAAATCAGTACATGTACGTATAGTGAAATGTACATACCAAAGATCATTTGTCAGAAAAATACAAAGTAAATTATAAAACAACGTTTCAAGTATTAACTGCCGAGCCTCTAATATCCCTACGTCTCTACATTTTAAAGTATGCAAAATGACTATATCCCCCCACCGGTTGTGTAACCATTTTGTTTTTGACACTTCACTTTAATCATTGTGTGAAAACATAACAGACGCATTCTCATTTTGAAGAGAGCGGTTTTCAAAATCAAAGGTGCTTTAAACATCCAACTGCTCCAAAAAACATTGCAAAAGTTGTTTCTTCTTTCATCGCCATTCGAAAAAGATCCATTATGACAAAACTTTATTAAAACAAAAACACTTTATTCAAATCAAATTAAAACTTCAAAAGCGAGTCGTTATCGTTGCTAGACAATAATTTAAAAGTTGCCAATGAATTGATGATTTATGCCCCATTTTCCGGCGTCAGAGCTCACAATTAAAATGGTCAGACAGGATTATCAGCTACGAATGGTAATCGGTGATGATTGAATCACGTATGAATGAAATAAATCGCTAGCTTGGAGCTTTTGTTTGATTTGGGGAAATTCAACCGTGTTTTGAATAGATAATTCATGTTTCATGGCATTCTTGTGCAATACAGTCATAGCTCAGTCTAGCGATGACATACTTACTGTAACTAATAAGTCTACTATTGTTTTTATGACCAAAGAACTATTTATAAAATTGGTAATAGTTAATTATTTGTTTTTTACTTTCGTCTGAGTTACATACAACGAGGTAAAAAATACGTATGGGTAATAATAAGTTCTTCTTTAATTCCTTTAACAAGAACAATCTTAAGAAGTACAATTTCTTAAAATTACCGTATTAATAATTGAGAGACGCTGTTAATGCTCTTAGGGGTACCTTTACAAGATAAATAACCATTAGTTAATCCAAGGGCAAGCCCGCAATAATTCAACCCAGCAATAATGCTTATAGTCTAACCGCTTTAATGAAATAAAATTAGCATATTCCCAAGATTTATTACGACAAAATATTTGGAAGGAAAGAACAAATAAGGTAATGCCAGATATTGAATGCAACGGAATTTTTTATAAAATGACAATTACAAATAATTAGGAAAGTTACTTTATAATTTTTTGAAGTTTCAAAAATTAAACAAAACAACAAGCAAAACAACAAGGCACAACTTCGTTTTGTAATATTAATATGCAGAAAGGGATTTACTCTTTCGTTTTTAAATGTGGTTCAAAATAATGAACCAATTTAAGTCTCGAAAACCGAAAAGCCATTGCTAATTTAAATTTTAAGAAGGCGACTAAACAAACGAACAAATAAGGAAATCTCTTGTCCCCCCCTCATCAGATGTTATTCGATTTGCATCTTCCAAGGATTGAAATTTGGACCGACTTAATCGTTAGGGAGCCAACTTTGATATCCGAGAATAATAAAGGGATTTAATATCTCGAGATTTTAACGTGTATTGAGTGCTTTATGTGGTACTTATGAAGACTTCAGACTGCAACCTTGATTTTATTACCTGAAATACTATGTAAAAAATAGAAATAAACAACATTAATTTATATCAAGGTTATTAAGAGTATTAAAATCGTCGTGTATTAATTTGGTAAATCTCATCTCCATACTGATCCCTTGGGTTTCCCGTCTCGTTAACCTAAGTGGTCTAAAGCACAAAACCTAATTACTTTAGGACTAGTTACTTACCTTGATTTGGAAAAACTCTATATTCTAAAACCTCCGCTTTGTATATCATTTAATGATAATTTAATTACTGTGTACAATTCAAAGTTTTTCAAGTTTATTCCTTAAGTGTATTTAGATTCGAAATCTCGAATCCCTATATTCAATAAAGCTCATATATCTTATAGTGCTGAGCTTTTAAAGAGCGAATTCAATTGTTCGTGAAATCGAAAATTATGAGCGATTCGCATCACGGCTGTCCAACGCACGGGCCACATGGAATTTACGATTTTACCGCACCGCAACATCTATGAATATGAATGGATTTAAGCTATTAGTATAATGTCAATGTTTTATGCTGGAATTCCGGTAATGTGTGCGGATTCACTTGCAGACTTCGGTATATAAATTAAGGAAGCACATGAATTATGAAGTAAATAAGCAGTATTTTAACTAAATATATATATGAAATAAGATTAATATGCTTTAAGAATTGTTCACATTGTATGTTCACGTCACTTGTATGTGTTTGTTCATATAAAGGGATTTTTGGAGCAACATTATTCACACGTTTCTATGAAATATGAAATCCCGTAGCGATTCCTAATTTCATGAATGCCAGGAAACATTTTAAAGTCAAAGTCACCGAAACGCTTAATTGGACAATTACACTATTGTTCTATCGGTACCCTTCTGAATCACTAGCTCATAACTCATACAGCCCCTTTAAGCAAGATCCTCCGTTCATTGAGAATTTAATTTCATTTTCACCCCTCAGTCCTTAAGAAAAGAATGACCAAATGACTCGCTGCGCTTAAGTCGGCGGCGATACAAAGAGGCATAAAATCTAGCTAAAGCTCTTTATTAAATAAACTTTGAAGAGATCTTTCTGAATAAAAAAAGATGTTGGTCATTCAATATTGTATATTTAAAATATTTATCTTCAGTTGATTGCGAATTGCTTTGAAATTCTATACTGCACAATATACATGATATTAAAAATATATTTTTATTCTTTGATACATGGCAATATTAAAAATATGTGACATGTACCTGTGTCACAAAATAAAAATAACATTTATTTGTAATGAAAATGTTTGACAATGTGTCATCCTTAATGCCAATGAGACTGGCATTAATCAAACTTTCTAGTTTTGTTTACTCGAACCTATTCGGTTTCAATCTTCTACAAACTACAAATAAAGTTAGGAAAACTTTGTTTCTTGTTACAAATGTTATATCCAAATTATACTTTTGTACATTTTTAAATCAAAGCAGCAAAATAACGAA
>DVQP01001338.1:0-15960 GCA_018231745.1 Danaus eresimus
CGTTTCTTATTTAACTAACTTTATGTCTGTTGATAGTTTTGAACTTGGCAGATTTTTCCAGATTTATTTTCCTTAATTTTAAGTGATACATCTGTATAAGGGCAATAAACCAGATGATGTATTTAAGGAATAAAGTATCATCCCATAGGATAGAATCTACATAAAATATAAGAATTGTCAGTATGTATCGCCAATACCAATTCTTCTGATTTCCGTCGTAAGTCAGAAACTTTAAAATTACATTGCTGATACTTTGCTATGATAACTTTGAGATACCAACTTAATTTGGACTGACAATCAGACACTTAAATTTTATTCATACATATATATACTTATATATCAACTCTTATAAAAGTATTGATTTCATTCAGAATTTAAATACATTACCATGACTTAAGAACTGGATCCTCGTTGTTTAAATTATGAAACATTTGTCTTTTAGAATGTCTTCATTTTATGAAAATTGTAGAACGTCCGTTTTTCACGTACGGATAAGGTTGAGAGGTCGTAAATTCAGGTGAGCGCGAATCTTGTTCACGTCACTTGGATATAAAGATGTTGAGGCCTACGCTTCTAGAGTGTTGTCTAAGAGCTTACCTTAAATGTAGTAACTTTCTTAATTAATTTAGGTGTAAGATAAAAGTTTTTATATCTTATATAATGGTAATGCTGTAACATAAGATTTATACATTTAAAATAATTAATAAAGTCACCATTACCATTCGAGATAATGAAAAAATATAAAAGATAAAAATAAAAAATGTAACACTCTTAACATATTTAACTATTTTTTTATATCTTAATGATATGCATATCCAGCAATAATACCATAACAAAATTTGTACGAGCTCTCAGTATCAAAGCAAAGATTTATGCAGTGGGAGCAAGTTTATAAGGCTGTGTATTTTACGGTTCGCTGACACCAAGAAAAACGGAGACCATTTCATGATGAATTATTACATAACAAGTATTAAAATGTTCTTAGAATCAACCGCAACAAAATGTAAAGTTTTATTTAGCTAACAAAAGTCTCAATGCGTCAAGATTTTCTATATCTATATATTTATTATTAGTTTAAATTGTCTGGTTTTTCTTATAAAAAGGAATGTTAAATATAACTTATACTTCAATTTCGTAACTCTATTTGCTTGCAGTCAATATTCAATCCAGTAATTTAGAGAATGGAAGTAAATTTAACCTTCATCACATTTTTAAAACGAACCTTAGGAGGATTACCATCAAATGAGCTATATATAAAATAGAGCTATAACGTCTGGAACTTCGGTAGACGAAAACTTTTTTATTTTTATCTTCCCAGCCCTTAATAATCCCCATGTGAATAAATCTCCAACTATAAAAAAGACAAAAAACTTCAAATTGTTCAATATCGTCAATTCTAATCCGATTATATAACTAAGAATGCCACCAAAGTAAAATGTACCATATGACTTTGGAACACGGTTATGAATATAATATTCAAGGAGATTAAAGGTTCTTGAGATGACAAATAAGTTCTTATACTTCATTAATAGAAGGTACAAAGGCACGAAGACATCTTAAGCTTTAACAAGTTCTTAGACAAAATGCTTCTAATTGTCGACAGCTTACAAAACAGGATTGCCAAGGTTTTTTTAACATGTGTATTGTACTCCGTTTAAACCGAAAATAATCCAAATAAACATTTATAATTATATAGTTTTTAAAATATAAACTCTTATATATTTTTGTCCATACGTTTGAATCTTATTTGCTTTAATTTCATTCAAAAATAGCAATTTATATTTTTTTAATTTCATAAATAATAAATTAATTGATATTTTTATATTTTCAAAATTTTTGTTTTGGAAACATTAGTTGTTGCCAATCCGGAAAATAATTATTGAGAGATAAACATAATGTTTCATTATTTGTTAAAAACATACTCGTAAAGCTTACTTTTGATTTCTAAATTTCAAATTCCCCACGTTGTGGACACTTTCACTTCCTTTTATTTTATTTAGTAAAAGGTAGATAACCATAATTTAAATATACAAATATTTAGTGCTTTATTTTATTGAACCTAAAATTTTATTTTTAAAATGAAATTATTGCTGAAAAAAATCTAGAATACATTTTTTTATAAAATTGTAGCATTAAAAGTTTATTAATTCGAGCAAAAAATAAAAACGGCATGTTAAAGATTGTTATGTTTTTATTATGTTGCTAATGAAGCTAACGTTCGTTGATTGTTCTAAATATGTCCTTCATCCGTGCAAAAGCTGTCATGTCCGTCCTTAATTTCGAATATTTGACGCTTTGTAAATATAATTATATCATCTTGACAGAAACGCAATTCATTGCATCTTCCTACAAAAGTCATCAATTTTTATCAATTTTATTTAAGATGTAATATTGTATAAATGTCAAAATATAAATAGCATAATCATAGGTTATGTTTTTAATATGCATAATAACATTTTAGGCATATTTTCCTGTAATAATTATTTTGGGTCACATTATATGAACAAGGGAATTTTTGATAACAATTAATTCTTTAGTTCCTCAAAATATATATCATTGCATTGTAATTATGTTATAACGTTTTAAACTACACATATATTAGACTAAGAGGAAAAATGAAACTTGAGTCACATTTTAGTTATATTGTGTCAACAATTTTAAAATGTATTCTACTGCCTCATCGTATTGGCTTTCGATACGTAAAGTTTAATTTTTATAAAATAATTACAGAAACTTTTAGATAAATATTTTAGGATCCATAAAATAATATTCATCACTTAGCTATGACAGAGCTATTGTTATATATTCCTATTACTCAGATATTGTTTGACGTTCAGATGGTTAATGAGATAACGCCCATGTCATAATGTACACATGGACGTGTTCTATGTTGGATGTATGGTTGTCAAAAAGTCTTAATTGGATTTTAATACAATATTAACAAAAGACACAACTAAAGTAGATTCATAACATATTTTGAGGTTGTTTGTTGTTTTTAATAAAATAAATTTTTACTTTTTGCCATTAAAGTGAGTAAATTTTAATAATTTAAAATTTTACTTATATAAAGTGAAAAAAACATTTTGTGTTTTCTGCGGATGGAAAAACTGTTTGTATAATTTTTTTTCTAATTAAGAATTTGAGAATGTCTTAAATATTTTTATATAAATATGTTTGTGTATATAAAATAAAAGAAAAAAATTAGGATCAAATTTAATAAGTATCCCTCGTCAAAAAAACAATGACAGAGCATAATTAAAAAGTTTTAGTGTTTTTTTTCTAATTTCCTTGCAGACGCTCTTCGAGGTCATCGTCTTCTATTTTTACCTTTCATTTTTCCCATTAGTTTCTTAATTAATATCCCGAGACCCAAGTGTGAGCTACGGCGAATCAATCATAATCCGACGCTATAAAATATTTTAATTTTCCAAAGCCTTTAAAGGTTTAAACTTCTTTAGTTAATGGGTCTGTGTTACTAATAGATTATCCGTTTTCACGGTAATAAAGTTTTTAATTATGTGAAATATACTCTTATGCTAAATGTAGCTATACAAAACTGTATTATATAGTTTTGTAAAAGACTAGGTGTTTTTACTCAAATATCATAAAAATGATAATTTTTAAGGTCATTTCTAAAAATAATTTTGTTATATCACCTGTTTTACTCTATATAACTTCGAATGTACATAGAAATGCTATTAAAATATCCTATAAAATATTTATAAATACAGCCTGTCAAAATACACTTCTGCATTGCAACTTGAGAATAAACCGAAGACAACAGCCGACATTTTTGGCGTTGGCAAATCAGCTTCTATCCGGTATATACTTAAAGGAAATTCTAGAGAATGCTCTTTGTTCTCTTTGATATTTCTGGTAATGCATAGTCGGATTCTTAAAGCTCTTATAAAGCGCTTGCTTGGATTCACAATGTGCACCGATTGCGTTTTTCAAACTGCATTTTTTATTGAGTATATAGCAAATTTTAAGTATGATCGGACCATGGAAGGCTATATTTAAATATTCAATTTACAAAAGGTACAGTTAAGATACGATGATTGGATGCTAAAGACTAACACTTAGCGAGTAATTTAAAATTAGATAATATTTTATTTTGTGGAAAACTCGTATTCTATAGCCGGCCGCTCAGTTGACTTTTCAGACAGTACATGGTTGAATGATCGACTTAACTTTCAACTGGCGAACAATTCACGACAAAATATTAATATTTTTTTATCACCCTATTAACAAGTTAAAACATGAAACATTTTTTAATTATACCAACTTATGTTATAAACTAGGAGATGCACTTTCACATTTTCTTCTCTATGTGCGGGTTGCGTGACACTGCACTTCCGGTACGATTCGTTGGGGTCACTACCTCAGCAAACCGTACCGCAATCTTTTTTTTTGTAAATGAGTTTCATTTTAGTAATGAGCTAAATTTTAATTATGATTTATTATTTTTTTACAATGTGTTTTAAAGACAATTCTAAGATTAAGGTATATATTATTAATGTTATTTATTGTACATCACCTTATGAGGAATTGAAAAGTTTCAGAAACGCAAAATCTGTATGATTCGAGTAAAACAACACAAGGCACAATATTACTCTCTTAAATTTTTACTATATTCCATATTAATTGTTTTTTGTTACTTAAAAAAAAACGTTATACTATTACACAAGATATGACATAATGAGATCTAAGATTTTCGCGAGTCATTTAAATAAAACCAATATGTTTTCGGATTTACTACGCGTTTTTTTTTACTTTAAAACTACGTAATCCCGACGTTTCGGTTACTTTCCAGCAACCGTGATCACTGGCAGACGAGACGAGATCTCGTTAAAGTAATAAAAAAATCTAGTAGTAAATTCGAAAATATATTAGTTTTATTTGATATGACATAACTATTTAAATGTATTTAGATACACCCATATATACAGTTCCGAAATAGTTTCTATGTGTTTCTTTATCATATTTGGTGAATTTAAACTCAAGCACTCTATCAAAGCTACAAAAAAAAATCACAGATCACAGGAAATAGCGATCTATCTTACTCATAACATAATTATACAGGATGTAATAATCATTAATCAAGTTAATGATAGATTGAAAGGTGCATATTGATGAGGGCAGGTTCGGGCTTGACCGCATTTTTGACCTTTGATTTAAATTTAAAGCTGCCTAGTTAAAGCTCAAACATCAGTGAACTACTTTGACGTTTAATGAGCGGTAAATATGATTATTAACCTTAAATAATCTTGGTTTCTATTTTTGCGGTGATTGTAGACTATTTCCCTGTTTAAAGTTTTGGTGTCATAAAATATTTTAATTAAATCATTCGTTAAGAAAACTGTACAAAATAACTTAAACTTTTTATAAGAAAACACAAATCCCTATATTAAAATATTAAAAAGTTAATACTTTGCAATATTAAAATTAATTACCTATTGAAAACTGGCCAACATATGGTCAGCTATATATATATATAATTATTAAGAGCGAGGTACGGTCAACAAACATTTTTTTATCACACATGTATTTTTAAACCATTATTAAAATTGAAATGAAAAAGGAAAGCCGATAATGTGGAAACTATACTACGTAGAATTCCTGGAGGCATGCTTTGTTAGATGCAGCTCCATCATGCTTCGTAATTAATTATAATATTCACGAACGGGATATTTCAGATTTCAAAAGTTGAAATCCCAATAGTTTCGAGTTCATTCTGTATAAGTATTTCGAGCTTCAATTAAAATTTTTTGGAAAAGGCCTGCAAAATATAGAATAAAAAACAAAACAATAAACGTAACTAAATATATGATCATTTGTATTAAATATACCACTCAGTCTAAATTTCATATATAACTTAAACAGCACAAAAACAATAAAGTAATTGTTTTGCAGCTACATTTAACAGGGCACTATTTAAGCATTACTCGTCACAAAAAATTATATTTCATACACGTTCATAAAACGTTCTGACCGTTATATTAATTAAAATAACCGCACATTAGATTTAACCCATTGTCAAAATATTACGTAACTTAAGTTAATATTAAAATAGCACATAGTTATGGTGTAATAGAGAATATAACTATAAATTTTCAAATGTAATTTTTATTAAGTAAAATCATACATGTATCAATACTTCTAGCAAAAACAAAACGAAAACCCTCATATCCTTTTCATTTAGATAATAATAATATAAAACAGTTATAAATTATTATAATAACACGTTAGAATATGTTATTGTGCAAATATATTCATTACAGAGAATTAATCATACGAGCAGCGATTAATGACGTCATTTACAATTCCAGCTACAAAATGAAAGATCCCGTTGAAAGTGTAATCAGAAACCATAACAGTAATGACAATTATACAACAAAGTACTTTGAATGGTGTCCGACAGTAATTACAGAGTGCTACAATTAGACAACCTTACGGTAGGGAAATTTTGGAAAATTAAATTCGAACGCTACGATCGTATTCGGGCTCGTTCTGAGGCGTTACCAACATTGAAATGGGAAGAATATTTCCAAAAATTTATTGTATTTTTATGTAAATATTGATTTGAGACAAGTAATTAATTAAATTTAAAATTTTGCCACTTTGCTTTGTTTTAAGGATCAAAAATGCGTGTGAGCATTTTCTGTCGACATATCTACAATGTTTTCTTGTTGATTGGTCGTTAATAAAAAACACACACGAATTCCGTAATTAATATAAAAATGGACAATCATTTTACTATAATTATTTTTAATAAGTTAAATATTTTATTAAATATTGAAGTTAAATTAATTGTAAATAAAATTTTATTATAATTAGTCTGAATGGCCTAAAATAGGACAATATTTTGAATTTAACAGCAATATTCAAATTTACAGCCAATGTTTGCGAAGTTAAGCCACTACGAAACATACGTATAAATTCCGTGCAAGCCTTTTTTTCAACGAGGTTCATGCATACATGCATGAGACGGACAAATTGACAAGTGGTCGTTTTAAACCGAGAATTTGCCTGTTTTTAAAATTTATTGTTACTTCTACTCTTCTTTTATAATAGTACGAAATTTATTCAGCATCTGTAAATTGCAAAAAATCAAATGACACGATCTGATTCGGACGCCATACAAAAACGTCCAACGCAGACTTTAGAAGGATTTGCGAGCATATTTTCAGTATTACTCACAGTGAGGAAAATTCCATTTCCCTTATACCGACTGTCTATCATAAAATTAGAGACCATCCGTTACTTTTATGAAAAATATAGTCACATAACATCGCTTTCAATACGTCAGCGCGACACCTGCACACGGCACAGCGATGTAATAGTCGCACGACAGTGATAGATTGCCGCTATTTGAATAATACAGTTGGAGCAATTCCTATTGTAAATATAGCCTTAATATGAATATTCTAAGTTATTGATATAGGCGGTGTAATTTTTATATCTTGCCAACTGCTTAAGATTCTTAAGCATGTTTGACAGCCGACTAAAGGGTCCAAGTAACTTATTTTGTGCGCCTTCATAACAATATGATGAAACGTAAATAACCGATTGCATTTTCTTAAAATTGTATTTAAATACTTCTATTTCTTAAATCCAACTCTAAACGCAATTATCACGTTTTATTAAAATATAAAATGTATGCACAATTAGCCGCTCCCATGGATTAGCATATCTGAAATATACTAACAAATTAACCCAAAAATAAATATAATAGTTTCTACTATGAACTTCTACTGAAATTTAGTTTCTGCTATGGGCTTTTAAGGCTTTCAGTCTACTGCTGTAAATCATGGAAGTCAAACCAGGAAGTATATAATTACATACTTCATATAACATGTTATTGAATAAAATCTAAATAAGATTTTACTGCCGCCAAACTTACATAAACATTCATTTAAATACAAAAAACTTGATATTCTTCAACACTGAATTGACACAGTCGAAACTCCTTCATGTACTGCAATGTTAATATTTCATTTATATTATAAATTATTATATAAACTTCAAAAATATCTAAGAAAGCAATTAACTGTTTATTTCAACACATTTGTACCGGCCGTTGAAACGTGTCTCGTGTGGAGGGTGAACATAATTGCATAGAAAATATGTACTCGCCAAGCTTTCATATGTCTGACATTGCTTGCCTGACAAACGTGCAAGCGCTATGTATCGAATATAAGTAAAAAAACAATACTAAAATAGACATTAACATATAAGTGTTGATAGAGTATCTCTATACATATGAAAAAAAACAGTAATACTTTAAGTATAATAATAAAAAACTTAAATACGAATTTCCTTTTTCGAACCTGATTATAACACAAAATTACCGTTCCAAACGGGAAGAACACAAAATAATTGGATAAACTTCTATTATTCTCACTAGCAATTTAGGACAGTTTTTAAATTTTAAATTATCAAAAGTCTATTTTTAAGTAGAATAATAAATAAGTATATAAATATTTTACTATAATATTCATCATATCAAAGCCGTACTCGGCTCGCGTGTAATTTTCGCGTGCCGGCCTACCAAAGGCTTTTATGCGTTTTCATACTAAGCGATAGTTCTTAACCTACATAAACGAAGCTGTTAGGTTATTTAAACCGTGTTTTTATAGCAATTCATGAAGTAATAAGGACGATTGGTAAATAACAAAGTTAAATGAACTCAGTCATAATAAATGTATAATAAATTTTTGTTGTTTTAAAATAATAAAAAATATTTTTGAAATTAAAATAAACTTTTTGTTTCTGTATGAACCTGCAAACATGAACAATATTGAAAATTTTGTGGCTTACAAGTCAGAGAAAAGAATTTTAAGAACAATTAGCTATTTCAAATTCAAGTAACAATAGACTCAGAACATCGGAAATCCAAATATCAAACATGAAAATGTTCGTCTGTATATAGGTATGAGAATGAAATTGATTTTCCATTGAACTCTCGATCTGATTGTACTCAATCTGATCCAGGACTTTGCTTCGTTGGAGAGCAGAGTGAAGTGTTTTATCGAATGAGCAATAAATGATCGTTCAACGTGAATTTATTCCCATTATGGATATCTTTATCATAATTCATGCATTCATCAACTTTAAAAGGTAATAATAAATTAATAAATAATAAAGGTAATTAATCATCTGTATATTTTTTTTAAAACCCTGTATATATTATTCACTTATTTGAAATAGATTTAGGCATTTAGGTACTGAAACAAAGACGTCGTATCGACCATTATAATACATCACGTCATGCGCCGGAATCAGTTACTGCAATCTATTTCTACCACAACTATAAACAGCTAGCGAGTGGTTGAATGGAATCAGAACGAGTGAATGAAAGAGGTCTGAACACGGTCATCAGTCAACTACGGCTGGCCATTATCCTAATGGGATCTCAAATCGTTTGCCCATTTGACGAGAGATTACTACTACTAATTATAGTACCTAAAATAATCTAAAATCCACGGCCTTTGTTTATTTCAATAATATATATTGGAATCGTACTAAGAATGTTCTTGATACGTCAGACATGAGATTAATTGTACACATGTACGTAAATAAATTAACAAGATTGACAACATAACACAGAAAACAGTATTAATTGTTTTATTTTCCTTGAAGTCGATAATACCTTATAAACTGAGTTCTGGAATCCGAAGATGACTTGACTTTTCCAAACCGAAAAGGAATGCTCGGGGTAGCGTTTAATTTTAGAATGGATGTTGAAAATCTAACTGTATTATGAAATATTTATGATTCTAGTAAAAATATTTTATGCCTAATAAAGGAAGAATTTTAACTGAAATAATGTAAACCCCGGTAGCACAGGGTTAGAAGTGGTCGAAAGTTACCTACAAAAAAACTAATATTGTGTATTTCAGCAACATTCTTAGACACAAGACGGTATTGAAATATTTCGGAAACCTTATTAAAGCATTATAGAAAAATATTGTGTTATTTCAAACCTACGCGTTCTTAAGTTCAGTAAGAGATACATTTTTGATCAATATACCTATTTTAAAAAGGCTAAATGTACAAATATTTATTCATTTTATTGATCCCAGGATGCCTAGAAATATTACTCTTTTAAAGAATAAATTGTGCCACTCATATTAAAATTTAAACTTTTTAAAAAACATGTTTACCTATTATACCCATTCAAATTAATAATTTTAAAAAAGTATCGTTAAATATTTTAGACATAAGTGTTTATTAAATGCAAAATAACAAGGTAAAATTAAATTTAAAATGTATTAATAAAATTTGTGAGTTTTCGAAGGATGAATAATATATAGCTTAGAAAATTCTAGACGAAAGCTGAGAAAATCCAAACAAAACTTAAAAAACAAATAGGGAGAAGTTTTCCTACTTTAATTATTTTCTATGTTTTAAATATTATTGAGTATATTAATCTAAATGAAAATACCTATAACTTAAATGAAAAAGTCCTCAACTAATATTTGGATGTTCGACCAAATAAAATTTAATTAATTGCAATATAAAGCTGTACATAATCCATAAACAAATCTTAATAACAAAGGAGACAGTATTAAACCGACATCACACGCATTCATTACACAGGAATGCCTTTATTAAGACTCTACCATTTGTCTTATATCATATTTTATCTTTTACTCCAACTTGTGACGTCATCACTAAACCCTGTAGTTTATCTACTTCTTCGTTAATGGCAAGGACCCTTACCAGTCCTTGAGTATTTGTCTGCAAATTAAAAACAGCAGTAAAAAATTAAAACTTTGACAACCATACACGATTCAAACTTTCTCCTAAATATGATGGTTTTTTAGAATTCTGTTATGATTGATTGAGTTGTTTTTTACATACTAACTTGATAAAACATATGTCCTATACAATTACCTAATGATTTTCTCTTGCCTTCCCCTCTGTTTATTCGAAAGATAAGATGGAAGAGTCTTTCCTTACAGTCCTTTTATATCAATAATGCATGTATGATGATATGTAAATGACGTATATAAAATTGTAAATACCTAGCTCATTATTTAAAACAATTATTGTTTATGAAATAAAAGTATGTAGTTTATTAATTTTTATAAGATGAATATATATGAATTAATTCCTATAATATATTATTATATATGTATATATTTCCAAAAAAAAAAAAAGAAATTGAGCCAAACCTTAGGAATACAGAATCAATAGGTGGACTCTATAAAATAACATGGCCTTCATTTATCTCATGCGGAGGCCATACCTCAGTTTTATATTTAGACTCAAGGGTACTATTACAGAATTAAATATTTACCAACCACCTTGGCGAGAACATTCTGCCCTGTATTTTTATCCGATGAAGCCATTATAGAACGTGCATGCTGCATACTTATAAGGTATTTCCAATAACATAACTATCCATTGAACGGTATACCCAGGCCAAACAAATTAATGCTGGTATAAACCAAGTAATGGACAGCTAGCGGATTGGGTATAGAAAAAAATACTTTATAGTTTGTCCAGCTTTAAATAAGAGCATTTTGGGGCAGCAAAAGATTTAAAGGCTTTCAAGTGCGAACCTAATAGACGTATATTGCATTGAGGTTCGATTTATGGGGGGATTTTTCTTTTGTTCTTACTAGTTTTATTGTCAGGTGTAGTAGATCGTGTTTTAAGGAAACAAGGGACCAATTACGTTCTAAACACTTAAATATAATTATAAAATTTAAAGGATAGAATATGAGTAGGATTGGCATTTCACGATTTTTCGTTTCTTAATTTGGTGTTAAAATAACTACTATTTTAATAATTTTTTTTCATAAATTATGGGACACAAATATTAAGCCCGCAAAACCAAATATCGTACAAATATTTTAAAGGAACTCATTTTATTTTATAGCATTAATGACGCTATCACAGACGTAAAATTATAATCGCATTTCGTCCATAGTATAATAGTGCAAGAAATTATAATCAACCGTTCGCTGCACTTATACAACATTAAACTTAATAAGTCTGAGCGTCCGAAAACGTTGGAAACTGTATTTAACATTAAAAAGTGATTTGTCCGCTATGTGACGAGGCGCAACTATCATTTGTTTTAAGGATAAAGCGGCATCTGTGAGTGAGCACTTAGCGGACATGGCGAATGATATCATTTTAAAAACATAGCATTATGAGTCTCTTTGTTAAAGTTTAAATATATTAATGTGTAATGACAGACAAATCAAAAGGAATCTGACGGATATATTCCTTGCCGAAAATTTTATTATGAAAAATTAAATAAATGTAGACATTTAAATAAAAGCGAAAGTAATAAAATATATACAATTTCTTGTTACTGTTTCATTTAAATCGTTGGAATGGAGCCGTATAAATGTTTATTTATACCTTAATCCAGCCTGTTTCATTTTATATTTGTTGAGTTAATATAAAATGCTTTGAGAACGCTTTATTAAGGTGTTCCGTACAATTATCATTGAAGAAAGTGTAAATCAGTTGTAAAAGCAACTTTTATATAACTAAGAAATTCAAATCTCTTTATCTTAATGTGTTAGTGAACGCAATTTTCGTAAAAGTAACTAGAATTGGTTTCATAAGATGATTAAAGGCTTAAAATGGCTTCATCTGAAAATATCGGAAAAAGACTTTAAAACTAAATTATATGTATAAATGCACAGCTAAATAGCAATAGCGGAGATTCGAACATAAAACGACAAGAAATTCGCTTACGAACTAACTCAATTTCGGCACAATGGGCCGCCACGCACGATCCTCGTTTAGCAAAGATTTACGCAAGAGATACATCTCATGAACCCTTTTTAAGTCTGTATCCTATTTCATTTGTACCAAAACGAAGTGATAACAAACTTCGAAACGTGTGCTATTTCATTGAATGCGATACTTGATTCACATTTATTAGATTACCAAATCACTATTCTATAAAAAAATGTGTCTTCTGAATTTTATGATTTAAGCATGTTTGTGTCAATGATATAAGTTTTAAGGAAAAAAATATCTATATTCTGATTAACTTTAATAAACATATAGATAATAATAAAGCTAGATATATTTTTTTTATAATTTTGTTACTTTTGTATTGACTACTCCTCGTACTATGAGATAACTTTCTCACAATTAGTATTCAAGTTTATTTAGTTGTGGATCTAGTCATAAATTTTTGTAACAATAATAAACTACTCGTGATTTTTTTTTGTTGAAAAAACTACATGCTCCCGACATTTCGGTTACTTTTCAGCGACCGTGATCACGGTTGCTGTAATGTAAACATAAAATAGGTATTGGTTTCATTAAAATGAATAGAACTCGCGAAAATTTTAGATCTCATTAATATTTTGTCAGCTCAGTAATCAAAAGCAACACATATCCATATGGTTTAAATATACTTTCAGTAAAATTCACAGTGTCAATAAAATATTTTCTGTGAAAATTACATTTTTATAAAGATTATATTAAGATTTTCTAAAGTCCGGTCTTGATCTATAACTCAAATTTTATTTACATACTCTCAGATATAGATTGCATTTGATTTCATCCAAATGAGGGGTGTATTAGTTGCATATATATATATAGGAAACATTTCAGTTTATTTCTATTAACATAATCTTTGTTTTTATAAATATATGAAAATAACAAATTTGCTTTTGTAAAAATAACAAGAACTTATATGGAAACTTAAATAAAGGACGCAGCTAAATAAACGTTGTCTACGGTTAGTATTATTTAAACACTTCTAAGAGAATCGCTGTTCGTTACCTCAGTTCGCGTCCACAAATGAAGCGTGAAGGTTCATTCATACGAAAGCGTTCTTAGACGTGAGGTATAGTATTGTTTTATTATGGTTCTTATATATAAAGGAATAAGGATATGGAATAATATGGAAATGGATGTATGTGTGTGTAAACGGTGATGCGAGTCACGTTCTAATCTACCACAGTTTGCTCGTTGTCGGAACTTGCTCTGAATACCCAAATATACAGCATTCCTACTGACGTAGAACAAATGTTCACTGTATGCTAAAAGTTAAGCTAGAGAATGAAACGGAATGACTAACTAGCTAATGAAAATGACCCACCATTTGCCGATATCTCCGCAAACTTATCCAGACTTGGAGACTACTGTACTCTATGTACAGTTGAAAAATTGTAACATCATAAAACTTTCTATCACAATATACATTTACCAAGCATTTGTTTATAAATTTATTGCAACTAGCATCATACGTTGATAGTTGATGGGGCAACGAGCAATTTGTATGGGAATTTATCGCTTTCTAAGCTTACTAAACTCTAATATCTCGTCAGACTTCAGTTGAATGTCCTTGAAATTAATTAAAACTACCCTTTGAAGGGTGAACAATTTACCAAAGCCATCGGCTGATCTTAAATCGCTTAGAAGGGTTTATTGAGTTATCTATCGCTTACTTGGTAATAATGTATGGGGTGTTTCAAGCCAGGGTCGAGTTTAGTACAATAGCTGGGTGCACTGAGGGGTTATAATTGCTTGGTAATGGCATAAGATAAATCGGACCGTTTGTTTTATATCTTCTACCAATTGGAGTATATTTGTCGAAATTATAGTGCCATTGAAATAAGACTCCTCATTGTTAGAGAAAACAATTGCCATATAATACTAACTTTATATAAGGATATAGCAAATAATTTTAAAATTATCATCAAAATATAAAAATACCTTACATATTCCACAATATATGACTAACGTTCGGACAAAGTGGGAAGCATTCCAATGGTCAGAAATGTGACGCGTTTATATTATCCAATATAAGGGACAACGACACTCCGACAGGAGAAATAAAGATTGGAACCCCAAACCCTTACATGTAAAACCGTAATGTTAAATTGCTCTATGAATAAAAATGCAGCAATAGCTCTTAATAGCGGTTGAAATATGAATAGGTGCATTTTTTGAGAGATAAAATTGCTTAGTTCCAGATAACGGAAATGTTTGAAATGATACCATATATAAAATCCATAACTCAAATGCCTTAATTTTTTAAGTTTGTCTTAAAATCGTTCTCCAAATATTAAATTATATTAAATATTAATATTTTTTATTATCAATATTTATTATATTAAATTTAAAATAATCAGAATAATTACTTAAGAATTCTGAATTTTAGATATTTCAACAGATTTTTAAAAAACATACTCACGTTGACTAATCTTTACCCGAATTAAAATAAAAAGATTTTTTATAAACTACAAACTGATATTTGATATAACTGGAATAATAAAATCGCTATTTATTAATTGGATTATCACGACTTAGTTACGCATGGGCCAAACTAATAATACATTAACTTTCTTGGAACGAAATAATGGAAAAAATATTTACTTTTTATTATTAAATGCTTAAGGGGTATTAACTATTCTTTAATTTTACAAGAAATGGCATAGTACAACTCTGCTACAAATAAAACAACCTTTCAATAAGGGTTTTTTGATGTACAAAACTGAATAATTATTAAGTTAACGTATTATTACCATTATTTCATATAAAAGCGAGTGATTAATACTACTTAGAAGTTAAATATTGAAATAGTGTCACATAACATTTGCTAAATAAACACCGTTTAACTATTGACTCAGAACATTGTGAGTCACCAAAATCGGTCTCACTGATGTACACGATAAACTGTTTTCTATCCATTCAACCGCACGACGTGTGTTGATGCTTTCCTCATTGTTTTTACCCGATGAATACTAATGAATAATATATGAGCTCACTGGATTTTTTATGTTTACAGATTATACTGTTTAAGCTTTGTTTATATAAATATATATAGACAATCAGAACAAACTTAAAGTAATAAAATTTTGCAAACATCAAATGTATTTGTTTTGTTTATATTTGTGTTTCTTTTTGAAAGTGATTTTCAAATAATAAAACGTTTTCTTCAATACATTGAAAACAACCTTCTAAATTCAA
>DVQP01001339.1:0-15953 GCA_018231745.1 Danaus eresimus
ATTAATGCCTTAGAACTCTGTGATTTAAAAAACACATCCTCAATTAAGTTATAAAGACCTCTTAGAACTCGTCAGTTAGATATCTTTGATTTTAATTAATTTATTTGAAAGAAAACTATTTCAAATTATACATATTAAACATATGTATATATAAACAATAAATAAGACAATAAGAAAAATATTAAAATATCATATATTTTTACAATTAATCTTTGTACGATAATGCAACAGAATAATATTTAAGTTTCGGTTGTTTTCTTTTCATGTTTAGGTCACGGAAGAGATTACTGCCTTTGAGATAAAGAGGTTGTAAAAGCAAAGAAAGATTACTCCGAGGTAAAAATATATCTTCATGTAATAAATTTCTTATAAAAGTCTCTTACTTGAACGGGATATAACAATGGATTTATATTTAAATTAATGGAGCTTTTGGGACTTGAATGTTACGAAAATTTACCTCCACTAATAATATCTGCATTAAATCTAAATTAGATTGTCTTTGTGCGGATATCGTTGATAAGGGGCGTCTTATCTGTAAGTTATATTTGACATCTGTTACAACAGTAATCCCGAAACGTCCTGTATCTTAACTCTTAAGCTTCTAAGATAATGTTACCATAATATTTGCAACAGTATGTCGCTTTGCAGCTGTCGGCAGCTGTCGGCCGAACTGACTCAGGCAATACTGTCATTGTTTTTAATAGGGATATCAATGTTCCTGGCCGTGTAAATAGTGAGATAATATGAACACATTTTAGTTTATGCGACAATAAATAAATTTTAAGTTTCATATATCGAAAAAAACCTTTACTTGATTATTTAGTAAAAAAAGTTTATCAAGATACATACATTTTTTTTAACTCAGTCTTAATAAAAATCTGAAACATGTATAAAACATTGTAAAATATATTTCCTTAACCTTTAAATATCTATTGAATTCAATAAAATAAATGGTGTAAATGGTTACGAAGAACAAAAAATAATATTTTTTTGAGATAAGTATGTATATTTAAAAAAATATATGTTCTTTATTGATAAATTTTGGGAAGTGTTCAAACAATGATTTAATATAAATTTTAAAATTAATATCTAGTACTTAAAAATACTACACAAGAATTGGACAAATATAAGTTAGTTATACTTGTAATTTTTCTTACAATTCATAAGAGATAAGTTTAGTATCAGATATTCTTAAAGCATGAATGATGGTGTTTAATAATAATTATTTTTTTGCAAAATAATGTAACGAAACTTCATTACAAATTATCGTTTTTATAATATAACTAAGATCATTTCTATAGTTGTATAACATCTGGATAATTTTACCCTATTACTCAAAGTATAGTTAATTGACAAGTTGATAAAACTTTAGAGTTGAAAATAAAAAATATATACCATTAAATTATAGGAGCCTTTACAAAATACCATATGTTTATGATGCATGGATGTAGCGTAACAACGACTATTTTAGAGTATTAGATTCAAAATAATATTATATAAGAGCAATCGCTGCGTGAAATTACAAGCCATTGTACATGAATAACAAACACGATCTCTCATAGTCTATAGTTCTGTCTCAGGCTCTAAAACTGTTGATGTACGATTTTATAGAGTAGAACTCGCAATATAACCCTTACCAAGGGACAAAAGAACCATCTGCTATTATTATATGAACTCTAATCCCCGAAAATAAGAGCTGTAATAGTTTAATAGTAACCGTTCTTAGGATAAATGAAAAAGAATATTGTTCTAACATTATTGCCGAAAAGGTCGGTTGAATGGATTGCTATTTGAAGTGGGACACTACAATAGTGCAATAAATAACGCTTAGACATCCGATACCTTTTAAACACGTGCCCTTATAAACTATTAATATATCGATTTCATTTATAAACCAGTATTAATACAAAAATGATTACTATAAATAATAATAATTAAAATAATTATATGTAAAATGGATATTTTATACTATATTGACATATCTGTTACAAGTGTTGTGTTATAATTGTATGACGAAATTAATTATATCAATTCATATAGTTTTTAAGTGTTTAGTATTTTGGAAATTATTAAATAAAGTAAAATTTTTTATGGCGGCAAATTTGAAACAGTTCTTTTGAAGTACATATAAATGATGTGTTGAGGTAAGGGGTTTAGCGTCCAAGGTTTGAGATAAGGATAAAGTTTACTTAGATTTTTATCTTTTGTTTAACAAATTCCTGATTACATATGACGAGCTGGCTTAAAAAACTCAATATTTTCGTATTAAATAATATTATTTCTGTCTCAATAACTTAAAAGTTTCCACATACTTTGATAACGCAAAACTTAGCAACAAGAGCACTTTCCTCTGTACTTTTGTTTTTAAATTATCTAAGAGGATCTCCCATATACACACCGTATGCTCTCTAATTAAGGGTCCTTACTTATATGATACACATTAATCCCGTGGTTCTTATTCCATTAACATAAAGACTACAATGCTGAATTGGCCAATGTTACGCAAAGCAAATGTCTAGACCCCAGTTTAATTTGTCCTCTCTTTGACGGTAAACATAATTTACCACCCCCATGTCTGACTTTAATGTTGAAATTTTCAAAGCAAATATACACATCCATTATACAAAAATCTGTGCGTTTATATTTATGATCGTAAGGTTTTACTTAATGCGGATAGTTTCCTACTTGCGTTGTAATGAAATTCCTTTCATCAGACGACATAGAACAGAAAATACAAAATTGTATAACACAAGAATCGATGAAGTATGGCACATTATACTTCAAAGCTTCTACGACCATGGATTCCATATAGACAGCCTTCGATGATATTATTACGGTAATTTTTATCGGATCATCTGACATTTTGTATTAATTTTATCTAAAATCGAATCCCTCGTCGGTGATGTCGATCGCGATCTAAAGGTCGTTAACCTCTCTATAACAGCGAATGTTCTGTATTTTTTTATTAACTTTAAAATGGACCTTATTACACGTATTATAAGCATCGGAGGCCCAAAAAGGACCCTTTTAATTGATGTATTATAAAAATCCCTATTTTTCCGCTCTACTGCTTAGATTATGTTAATAGATGTAATACTGTCTTAAATCAACACATCAACGCGAACTATTGTGACAATTGTATCAAATAAAAAAAAAGCTTGGTAATGCTTTTTTTGCGTGGACAAATTCTTTATATCATAAAAACTAATCGGTTAGGATTTTCTCGTAACATGACCAAGAAATATATACTTTTTAGAATATATGCAAAATAATTACACATAATTTCGGGCCGCTTTCAAGCATTTTATGATAATTATACATTAAACGTTAATATTATTGCAATGACATGAAAATCGAGTGCATTTTTAAACAATCCAAAAAACGCGAGTAATCCCCGGTTATTCTTTCAAAGTTATACAAAAGCCGAAGCGACAATGAGGGGATCAACCCTAATTCCTAATTCAAATCTGTTAAATCTGAATAGCCCCACCATTTCGATTTGGTGGTCAACGAAATCCGATACTTTAGCGCGATGGCGTTGAAGAGTCAAGTTACTATTAGTGTCTGTTAAGATCACACCCATTGAAATTAAACAAATGGTCATAATTATAAAAAATCATTGATATAATTTGTTTGAATTATGTCAAAAAATCATTGGTTAGTAACTATATAACTTGTTCTAATACCAAATATATAATAATTATCTGCAATTTTTTGGTATATTCTTTTTTTTATTAGACACCATTAATTTTCAGGATTTTGTAACTAAAATTACCAAACAAAATGTGTGAAAATTATAAATACTTGATATAGATCGTTGTTTTATTCTAAAATATAAGAACAATCAAATTCAAATTTAACAATATTTATAGATAAATATCAAATTCAATAAGTTCTGAACTCCAAGCATTATTGAGGAACAACTCAAACCGTGCTCTGAAAGCAAAAGTTTTCTCAAAAATATTTTTACCCAATCAATGTCTTAAAGATTTAAGCCATGAAACTGTTCTGTAAACTAGTTTCGAGTAATTAATCACGTCCCACTTGTGACTGACAGCGCTGGCAAGATTTAATCTGTTGCGGAATCCTGATAGGCATTCTGTTTTATTGATTTTAATCATATCTTCATCAGGGAATTCATTATCATTGGGATATGATGTAAATTTTAGGATTTTATAATTTGTGCCCTTGTAAATAAATCCGTTTATATTATTTCTTTATGTATTATTAGTATACATACTATATAGAGATGATAATTATATTCATTAACGTTAGTTAAGAGTAAATATAGTTTGTTCCTTATTTGTATATTGCACGCAAGCTTATAAAGTTTTGACCAATTTTATATTGCTTTTCTTCTTCTAAATTCCTTTTTTCAATATTTTCCTAACTTCCATCGAATGTTAAGTTATCAATTACATAATGAATTTTTTTGCAAATTCCTAGGCTATAATTTATATTAAGATGAGAAAGGAGAAGTTTTCATCTTAAATTTCTATTCTTTTGATCGTAGATGTTACTATATAAGTATATTAATGTTACATCGGTTTAGACTTAATACATTACAGATATATATTAGAAAAGGAATGTCATATATAAAGTTACAACTCTATTTTATACGTAAAAGTATTTAAAGAATGTAAATAATTCCAGCGGTGTGGTAGAATAATTGATCCTCTTTGTGAAATAGTGTGAGGAAATAGCTTTAAGTACGGATGACTCTTGAATGCCTTTCAAAGGGGTATTGAGCTTAACATATTAACTCACGGCTGATGGTTAGCGTAGGTATTCTAAAAAATAGATTAAAGCTAACGACCTTAAAGGGTACGTCTCATTTTATTACAGTCACACAATAGGGTTAAAAGAGTCATTGTTGAGATCGTGTCTGACTTAATACAATTCATTTTAGTTCTTTGTGTGGGTGAAATTCTTGTTTGAAAGTATTAAAAGGTCATAAGAGACTATCATGGCAAAGCATCAACTCTTTAACTCTTAGGAAATATTAAAAAAGTCCACTAAGAACGCTCTTTAATAAAAAATTTACGTAATGCCTTATTAACTATTCAATATATAATTCTAAACATTATACATGAAGGATATTTGAAAGGTAATAAAACAGGAGAAAGGTCATTGACACTTACTCAAAAAAGAGGGCTGGGATAGCCGTTGTTTTGGTCCTATTGTCCTCTTTGTGAATATTGCTACGCACTTGTGATACTTCACCTTGCTCTGGACTACATCTTGACGCAAATTATAGAGGGGGATACAAATTGTTTCAAAATATAAAATGTCACAATTGTATTTTTATTACAAAGGACGTTTTTCTCACATTTCATTCGTAAAGTTTTTGGCAGTTAAAACAAAGGTTTGCTTTTTTACAAAACATTTAAAATAACTGTTATCGTTAAAAAATCGGGCGAGTAATATGATCCTTAAATTAATAACAGGTCGATCGAGCAATTTGGTATCCAAAATAAACTTCATAGATTTCTTGGATACCTTTGATTCCTCTAATAATTTCAAAATTTATTTAGTATGCATTTAAAATATGAATTTTTATTATAACAACCCTTTTCTTATCCAACCCGGCTGGTATTATCATCAAATATATTATAATAAAGTTAACTGTGTGAATAACAGCATCCTTTTGTGGTCTATTGTTGTTTTGTGGGAACTTTCTACTGGGCCATGTACACTTACTCTATTGTTGTTATTATCTAAGGGATACTTAGCAGTTCTTTCGTCTTAGTATAGTGACCGCGTGATGTGGACAAAAGGTCAAAATAGCCAGACATTCGTGTTGTAACAAATCTCGTCATTGTTCAGGTTTCTTTCACATTATGTGATGCTTCCCCTAATATAGTAAAATATGTTTTAATTTGTTAAAATAGTGCTGATTTTATATTGTGAATGTAAGCTGTTCCATGGCTTTTGATCTTAATTACGATTCCAAACGATAATTTCAAATTACAAGCGGCGATTGCATTGTAGCCACTACACCGGTTTGATTTGCTCTACAATCTCAAACCTAGACTTTCTTTTTATTACCTTCGATCCTACAGGTTGTTAATGCTAAAAATAGTGTTCATATTAAAATATAGTTATATTCGATATACCAACATGTTTTAAATTATGAAAGTATGTTTGAAAATTTCTGTTGGAATATAAGTAGGTACATATATCACACTACAATTATAGGTCGAATTACTGGAATATTTCTTTTTGTTATATGTATTTTTAAACCTCAAACAGCTTTACACATGCCAGTGGCCTAAAAAAATAATTTATGGTACGTACAGAATTAGATTGATTTTGATAAAATTTAATCATAAACACAATAAAGCGTACATTCGAGGTTGAAGAACGCAAGGATTAATAAACTTTTTAGAAACCATGGGGCGCAAAAATTATTTTCTAATTTAAATATGAAACTAGTTTTTTTTCCTCAACGTTGGAGCATTAAATTCGGTCAAGTCAAACATGATTTTTCTCTCATCGGAATCATTAAAATAAACGAGATTTTGGACGACAAACATCTCGCAAAAACCGGCTATAATGATAACAAAAAGCAGATGTGATTTTTATATTTGCTATTGTTTATAAAATTTATTACGTATGCAAGAAAAGTGAAATGCTTTATAATATAACTTGTTTTTACACTCGTTTTCGAGATACCAGTTTTTAATGTATTTGAAAAGAAGTAAATTTTTCCTTAAAGATATTATTTTTGTTTCAGGTAAGGACTTGAAGGAAGGCGTAATGAAGAATATTTTGTTTCTTATTATATTAAAATTTCAGGTTAGAATTATACAAAGGATTTCATCTTTGAAATCCAATAAAGTATTGCTAAAATAAATAAATTAATTAATCAGAATTTTAGAAAGACAATTATCAACAAAACGGATGTTGTCTAATTGAGTTTACTTAGAAAACAGAATATAATTAAATCCTTCTCTCGTTGGATATTAGGTTATCACTGACTTAATTCTGTTAATTTTTCATCTTATTACTTGCAAGGGAAACCCGCAGCTCCAAGGTACTGAAAACAATTCTTGACGGTAATTTTACATTTGGGGTCCCGGTCCCATGTTGAGGTAATTATGGGTCAAACTGTACCATGACCCTTTCAAGTTTGGCACGAAAGTTTCAAGTAAATACGTCGTCATTCAAATTCGAAAGGTCATTGGCATAGAATTATACAGTTTCTTTGATATGTGTAATTTGAGTTTTCCAAACCAATGCGTATCAAGATTAGAAATAGCAACGGCTTTTGTTGTTTAAAAATAATTACAATCTTGCATATATTTATGATTAACTTACGCTATTATTGTTTTTCTCTTAAGCCTTAACATTGCTTCACTGTTAATAATTAAAAAAATACAAGAATTAAAAACAAACATCTGAGAATTATCTTCGTTTCTCACTTAGATATAGTCAGCCTTTTAAAGGTACACTAAACAAAACAGTACGATGCATATGAAATATTAACCGCATAACATTTAATAATTTATTAGTTTCAATAAAATTTTATGCGCCAGCAATGTTCCTATACATATATTATATGGGAACTGTTCGAAGAAGGTGTCTATTTGTTTCAATTAAGCTTCACACGTGCTTTGCCTACATTATAATAGTCCATATACAGTATACTCGACACCGGCTAGCGAATATGGGTGTCTATAAGTAAGGCTACATATTAATATTTGCGGTTTCCTACTTATGACGTATTACAGTAATTTTCAAAACAGCCCTTGCAAGCACTTTATTAATGTTATCATATGTATAAAGATTCAGTCTTTTTTATTGAAATCCCATTAAATTACTATGTGATTATTAATTAATATATTTGTTTTTGGTACCTATTGTAATTTATCTTATACATTTTTTTTATTTATTCCATAAAAATATTATTCATTTAGTCAATCCAAGGCGATGTTACTTTAAAACAATTTGAATTGATAATAGGGCTTAAAAACTTACTACCATTATATATGCTAAAGTTTGTATGATGGTAAATATGTATGTTATCATTGAGAAAAAAACACGCCTAATCCGAAGGGATGAAATCCTACAAGTAAGTAAGCTACAGTGCTGAATAATCCAAAGGCTATTTGTTTTCGAATTAATCCTTGGGGATTTGATGCGAATCTCGGAGTAAAAATTATTAATTCATAAAAATGTAATAAAAGTGCGACTTTAATTTCTTTTTGAAATAACAACGTCCTAATGGGATTTTTTCATAAGTCAGAGATTAACGAATTCTTTTATTACTCAATATACAGAGTGGAAGTTCAAATAAATAATTACAGTAACAAAAGAAGCTTCTGCAGTTACGGCGCTTTTGTATATTTATCGTTCCAATTAGCACACCAAAACAAAAAAGCCTATTCTTTCCCGACCAAAACCCTTTATAATAAGAGCACAGGTGGTCACACTAGCACAGTGACCCCGATTCCGTCGCTGCGGGACGTCCCAGAGCTATTGTCCATAATCTTCCATCTCGATCCCAAATTAAGAAGGAGATATGCCGATAAAGCATGAATTGCATTTCAGTCAAATATTTTTGTAAGTTGGTAACTTATATATAATAAAAAAGTTAATACTAGAACAATTTGAATAAAATTATTTTTTACAAAGATTAAATTAAAACAATGTATATTTTACTGGCCACATACCATAGCATAAGATACACCGTTTATTTAAAATACAGGCTTTTAGAACAAACGCTGCTCGACCGCGGATGGAATGTCGTGTGCCTGTTATTACGTTGCGTTTCTAAACGGTAAGAAGATTGGCTTCCGAACCGTTTGAAATTTGTACCAGAACAGATACAATTGTATATTAGACCTGTTATACACCTGTGTTGTATTCGCTTTTTATCGTCAGGTACTAACTGATGAGAATCGATGAAACACAAAATCATTACGTACCATTGCTTGATAATATTTAAATTTTAACCAATGCTGCTTCGGACGAGACGGAGACAGTTTATTCCTGTAGAAGTACTTAGGGATATCCAGGTACATTATCGTTGCACATTAGTATGCGTCGCGAAACTGAGTGTGGAGGCGTGTAGCATCACCAAGATAGTGACTAACAGATGAGTATTACCCCCGTGAACTGTGGAATACATTACCTTTTACCAGTAAAAAAATAACGGCAACTGATCCTTTGTCGATTTTACCTTATACTTCAAAACAGACATGTTAATTAATTTTCCAAATTAACCAAGTTGCTGCTAGTGTTTTTCTTTAAAAATAATAATTTAAACCTGTAAGACAAAACATTTTATATCCATATATTAAACAAAAAATCAATTCCGTTCTTAATAAAAGAAGCATCGTTAATATTGAATGCATATATTTAATTTACTCCCCAATAAAAATTTGATTGATCTACACCGAAGTCACTGCATCCCGACGCAAGCGCAAGCAACCGTCGTCGCAGCGACCAATCACCGAACATGAAGCTTAACTCAAACTTTAGTAGTAGTCCGACTGCGCGTGCGTGTAGTTGTCCGCCTTTTACCGGTTCAAAGTTCGACAACAGATCTCGTAAAAATGGGCCTTGTGAATAAGTGAATTCTATAACATTGATTCATGGATTTTTGTGTATCGTGACTGGAATATTTACTATGGTTATCGTTGGTGTTTTCAACAGGTCTGTTTTGTTTTGTTCTGCTCCTGCATGATGTTTTTTTTTTGTTTGACACACTTTATTTTGTGCTGTATGTTATACATAAAGATTCACTTAAGTATAATTCCGATATTAGATAAGTAAATATTATGTAGTATATACCTCTTATGTTCTAAACTACTTAATAGAAAAATATTCATTGTTACGTTTCATTGACTCTGTAATATCTTAGTTATGAAGAAGTAAACATAACAAATAGGAACTACAATTAATAATTCTGCACATAATTTATGTTAAACGGCCGTCAAACAGTTTTGCACAGTCTATTTTTTATGAAATCATATTAAAAATATCACTACCCACAATAATTAGATTCTTGTTATTATTTAACTATTTTTACTGTTATTAAAAAAATCAAATCGAAATGAACATTAACCGAATAATATTGCATGTTCTTCTAAAGTTATTAAGTTGCAGTTATAATAATTACACACTGGTCTCGTTTAAAAGAAAACAAACATGGCCTCCCCTAAACGAGACAGATAAAAAACAAACAATATAATGTGTCAAACTGTAAGCGTCTAAGGATTTCTAGCATCTGTCATCAACCACACTACCATAATGTCCCCCGCAAGAACCGTTCTGACAGATGTAATTATCATATTGATTGAATATGAATGGCACGAAGAGCGGTATTTTTTACCGACAATATTACTTAACATTACTTGAGACACATGTAATATTATGTATTGAGATTCATTATGTTTTATTAGATATTGGTGTAGCTTAAGATTAAGAACAGTTTTAATTGTGTACCCTGATAAATTGAGTGATAATTCAGCGATTTAACTAAATATAGATTTATAGCTTACATTTGTTGATAGATAAGAGTTAGACTAATGAAGGTTTAGGATTATTTTACTATCAAATTCATACTTTAAAGCATACTTAGTGATGCAAAACAACAAACACATTAAACTTATTTTCCCACACACCCACTTCCCGAAATAATAATAACCCTTTTTTTCGTATCCATTATAAATAAATTTATTTAATATTAATGGCGTTGTCATTAGGTAATATTTACTGACACCTGTTAATAGTTTTGAAGACTATTTCGTCGTCTTCCGCATCCCATTTAAATATACTGTTCACACTCTTCAATTCTTTTTTAAAATATTTTTTGCTACCCCTCTTTTCCGCTGAAGTCATTAACCAATGAATTATTCATTGTTGAAAAGAGTTGCAGAGATTTATACTTTATTGTAATAATTTTAAGTTAGTATTTGTATAGTTGGACGTGTGGATGTTTCGACGCACTTCCGATTACGCGCGAAATGGAAACTGATATTTGAATATACATGTGCACGCATGACGCTGTTCAGCTGCATATTTCTATCATAATTTTGTTCCTGCAAATTTTTTGATCTTTACTGCACCTTATGTGATCTTACCAACAAACACTTTAAATCAAAGAAAACCATTAAGAACATGACTCAACCCAATTACAGAGCTATGGACATAATTTCATATCATCATGATTAAGTCCTTTAATTGAAACCTAATTCAGTAAAAGAACGATAAAAATCAAATAAATGTATTATAAAGTGAATATCAATTAGCTCCAATGAATAAAGCTTTCAAAATGACAAAATTATTTGCAGTCGAGTCTCACGCCACTAACCCAAATCGTTGTCTTTTTTAAAATTAAAAAGATAGTCATTAACCTGGAAAATATGGAAATTCCCAGAACTGAGTATTGCCGACCTTGATTTTACGAGACCGCATTATAATAAGAAAAATATGAAAACATGAGAAGCAACTGTTTAGAGAATCAGATAAGAGTATGTCTTAGTGGTAAATGGACTATGTTTGTGGTAATTAACATCTTTTATTACAGCATGGTGCATTTTCGCCAATTAAATTTAGCATAAAGAACATTAGCGGTGCCTTTTGCACTTACAATAACATGTATTATATACAACTTTCACTTTTATTAATGTTTTGGTAATTTCTTTTCATTAGAATAATCGTTAGTCTACTACGTCGTACTAAATTTTGCTTATGACGATACAGTATCTAAAAAAGTTTCAACTTAAATTTAAGCACAATACACTAATCAGTTATTAACTAATAACTTAGCCTTTATATTTGAAATACAAAATATTTTGGTTATTTTATATACGTATGTCTATGCATGAAATATTAGTAGCTAAAGTTTAAAGCTTCTAATATATCTATAAGGTGGAGACATGACCATCCGTAAATATTTATCTGTAATTGTTAATAATATCAATGCTGTACTTTCATATCGCAGAGTCCTTTTGTTTTAACATAACCCAGTCAATGTGGTGTAATTATTCACCTGAATAGCCATATTAATTTTTTACCGACTGTTCTTTTTCCACCCACGCTTGAAACAACTGAGCATCCGGATCGAGATAAAAACAACAAAAATAAACAGCTTCAAGTGTTTTATGCCGGTATGTGTACTTTTTGGTAATATAATGCAGTAGAAATCTCAGTACCCAATAAGGGCGCGTATAAATTTCTAGGTTTCTCGTTAATATATTCTTTTATACAGTAATTACTCATTGATAAAGGAATTAGAGTGAAACTTTAGGTATCCAAGTTGACGTTGCAAACTAGTAACGAGCGGTATGGAATCAATGTGATACTTTCACTAGTAATTCTTAGTTGATGCTTATTACTTAGCAATGTCATTCAAAGAACTGAAGCTGGTTTCTAAGACTCAATAAACTCGTCTTCAACTAATATACGTATATACAATCTGTCTATAAATTCCTTCTATCAATGGCGTCTTAACTTCCTACATTAATAAGAGAAGATGTCGATCCATTAATATTAATATGTTTTTGGACATAAGAATTAGAAAATTATTGTCTTTCATTCAGACTTTTTTTTATAATACAAAAACGTCTTTTCCAATGCTTATAATATTTAGAATACATAATATCAATAATATTTATAGAAGAAAGGCTAAGAGTCATTTACAAAAAGAGATTCTGAAAGGATGTAAATAAATTATTAGGATATATTTCTTTCAGCATTTACTTAGATTAAGTAAATTCTGGACTCAATGTGGTTTTTATGGAAGCAAAGCCACAAGAAAAACCTAGTTTCTATATTAATGAAAATCGTTCTGCTAATTAATAGTGTCACCACAATAGAAATACTCGTAAACCACAATTGCATTTTGCTGTCCCCAAATCTCTTTACAAATGCGACCACATATTTCAAATGTTTCAGAGCTCAACCGATTCTAGGATACTAAATTAACTAAATTTTTTTTGAATGATATAATTTTATTATTTAAAAGAAACGTTTGCAAGGGTTCTTAAATGCTCTTGCTTCGAGTAAAACACTTTAGCCGTTGAAAATAGTTTTTAATGTACGTTGACGTAAAACAATGAATCTAGGTAGAAAAAAGAAAGGATTTTACATTAGTGTACATTTTTATATACTCAGCAGCGATATTTCATTGCCTTAAATATATCATAATCACCAATTGATTATTACTTTTTGAAATACTTCCTTATTCTTAATAATTATTATTTTAATCTCATTTGGAACATGGGACAAAAATATTGATAGCCTTTTGTCGCTTTACCTCACTATATAATTTTACTTTTACTTTTAGAGATGATAATTTATAGAGGTGTTCATAAGGTAAGCATTCGTGCATAAAGACGTGCGAGATTTCTTTTTAATAAAAAACATATTTCAAACATTGTTTTTATCTGAATATGAGAAATATATCTGTGAGTGAGTTATTGATCATATTTCATTTATAAAATAGCTGTCTAGTTTTTTCGGAAGCAATATTCAATTTCGCCCTATTTTTATATCGCAATTATCAACGATTGTCACAAGTATAATCAATAATCACTCTTAATCCAAGAGCTCATTGCGGAAATATATAGAATATGATGTGATGAATACGCAAAAATGCCCCAACGTTATTTTGTTGTTAAAATTGAGCTAACAATAAAGTTCACTATACTACCATTGTGTTTGAAAACTGTCATGAGGGTTCCGTACGTGATAATACTAGGCTAACTTAATACCTCGCACCAATTGCAAGATCCACCATATTATTTGAAACACGAACCAATAACTACACGCACGCATTTGCTCCGATAGTGATGTATCTATTATTGAATTCTATATTTTCCGTACCCCACAAACGGATAAATTTATTTATTGGTCTAGCTGTAAAATCTTTGTAAGGGGTACGATTTACGACTCATTTTATTTCGTTATGGGGATCCGTGAAGTCGTTGCACGCTGTTGGTAATTCATTAATATCGTGGTGAACGGACGTTTTAAAACATATATTTTATATGACACTTAATATATTAATTAAGTAACTAACAAGATTTCTATGAAAAAATTATATTGTAACAAATTTATTCGTGCGAACAGAGCATTAATTTGACATTATTAACAAATTTTCTAAAATGTGTCCTGTTAAATTTATAACACGACATTAATTTATTTAGTATCATGCTTTTATATAAAGAAATAATTTTAACAATTTGAGCTGTTTGATTGATTTAAGTTAAACAAATTACAAGCGATGACGAGTAAAATATCTCTTCAAAGACGCGACACGTGCTTGTAAGCATTCATTAATAAAAAGCCCACAATAATACAAGGACGAAGTTTAATATGTTTATTACGCTTAGGGGGGTTTATTGATTCCAGTGATTTTATTGTTATAGGAATTATGAATATTTTATGGCTTATCCGATATTTAACAATGCGGTCATTGTTGTCGGGCAAAATTGTTCCCCATTCCGGTCATTCCAGCTGACTAGTTATGTCCGTAACCTCTAACACCGGCCTGACAACCAAGAAATATATTAACTATTAAAATGAACGGAATACAACACAATTCTTGATGTGATCTTATATTAGTGATTACTAATAACATGACTTGAAATAAGACTTTGATATATTTGTTTAGTTCAGTTAAGTTTTCTTGCTTTATTCATTTCTAGTGATTTATATACCACATTTCTTTATTTTAAATATCGAATAAACATTATTAATAAATTCAAGGGCTTGTAATAAAAGCTGAGCGACACTTGAGTCATTCAAATAATTGCGATATCAGTTTCTAGAGATCATTTATTTATCTCAATCAAGTGTTAATATCACTCCAGGGGATATTTATTTAACTTTATTGCATAACTGTTCATCTGATTTGACTTTGTGTTATCATTGAATATTTTAAGCCTTATTTAAAGAGTGATTTGTCGTTTATTCGGGATTTTCTTTAAATATCCGTTAAATCGATTCACCTTAAACGGTACCTTTTTACGGTGTAATAATAATCGGATTTGATTGTCGTTACACAAAATGTGGTCACATTCGATTTAAGTTTATCGGAAATAATCACATTACGTTTGTGTGTGCTTTTTTGCACATCGGGGGACTGTTGTTTATTGGACTTACGAGTGATTTTTTTTTTTTTCAGTAAAATATCATTTTTTTTATCAAGAACGATATAAACATCGATTTTGCCAAAAGGCATAGATTTTTTTCGTTTACCAACTCCTAATATATTTGTTGTTTTACATTTAACTAAAGGTGTTCGATGACCTATATAGAGGAAAGCTTTATAATAATACTTTCTCATGAACTTTAATTTTGTATCCATTAATTGGGTGAATTGTGTAACGCTATCTTATCAGAACGGAAAGGTCAACGCGAATAGATTCAAGCTTCCTTACTGATGTTTTAGTTGTGACAAGCAAAATGTTTTAAACAAACATTCTATTATTTATATCATAACTAAACAAAGTTGAATATATTCAAACCTACTAATTTTATATTTAATATTTTATTGTTTTAAGGACATATTTGTAGCAAAATTTGTCATGAATGTATAAAATTTCTGCTCATATAATTAACAATAATGGAACACTTATTACCAGCTGACATATCGAAGTTTTATTGCTATATCTTATAACAAGAATGATTCGGAAAATAGTTTAAGTATTGTAAACAAAATATTCAAATTTATGTTACGTGTCGTAACATCAACGAACAAAATTATAGACTACCGTGGTCAACTTTTGGCACGCGAGTCCAGCCCACATCTTCTTAAGGAACAATGCCACCGCTTTGTTGAGAAACGTGATTTCCAATGGATTTCTCTAATATGCATAGCCGATACAATCTTCGTGGGTGACAATAATTCCTAAGCAGATTTATTGTTTTTCGATACTAAGTTGAATTAAACGCAGATATTTTAAATAGAAATAACGGAGTATTTAATAGACGTTGAT
>DVQP01001340.1:0-15951 GCA_018231745.1 Danaus eresimus
CAACAGGCGCCTCTCAGTTTTGCGGCGTTTAGAAAGAGCGTGGCCGTAAAAGTTATAATCGTAGTTATTCCTTATCAATTTTTTGGTCATTTTAAATAGTTTGAAAACGTAAACTGATCGTAGTAGTAATCAGAACACACTAATAACATAAAAAAAATGTTCAGAGCAATATTAAATACAAGAGATTTTATACATTTATGAAGAGCGTCGAGTTAAAATATCTTAAATCTTAAAAAGGAATAAATGAAACTGTCAAGCATTGTGATATTTTCAGGACAGCGCAAAAGCAGCGGTGCGAGTCAGGCTCGCCTGCCATTGTTTGTGTGAAGCGAAACGTGTCCGTGAAGCCCAAGTAGTATCAACAGGGTTGTTTGATATTATATGTCTTAGAGAAATCCTTAAACTATCTATACCAACAAACATTTAAATTATGTACGTATATCTGGACTCAACAATAGCAATCTCTAGTCAATTTTAAAGGTAGTTTGGACCTTTCTCATTATAAAATAGGAATTTGTTGTTACAATGAGCAATATAAATAGAATATAATGGTCTATTTAGATTCGATAAAACTTTAATGATTTTGTAATAAAACTTGTACTTGAAATTAGGAGTAACAATTTTATATGAATAAAGAGTATACAAAGAGCACTCTAGTGGAAATCTTTAGTGTTAAATAAACTTTCACTTGTGTTTCCAGCGATCAAAGCCAGTAAAAGTTTTCATACGACGCTAATAGATGGCGCTATAACCATTTTTTAAAAGTATACATCAACCAACACCTTTAACGCTTCTTGATTAACCTTTCTTATAAAATATAAGAACACAACCTTGGATATTCACTTTCACTGGTGCGTTATTGTAAACAGAATCGCGGAAATATACAATATTATAATAGTAAAAAAATATTTTTTTGGTAATAAATACAATATTATTTTATATATGTACAAAATTGTTGTGAACAAAAACTAAACTTGTTGAAACCATACTTCATAGTAATTATTTATATATACATATACATATATTTAAATATAAATTCCCTTTCGTTTTTGAATGTGAAAATAAATATTGTGTGTTTCATAATCTTAACTGTTAATAGCTCTTAAACCGGTTCCCATAAGGAATCAGATAAGTGATAAATAATGTATATATAAGCAAATTAAATTCAAACAACTAGATCATATGAAAATTTAAACAGGAAGTACGTCGGTTATGTTAACAAGAAGTAATAAAAATATCTCAATACAAGAATCAAGTGTACAATTGAAGGCCACATTAAAAACAGACATGTTACATAATTCTACCCACAATAATTAAACGCCCTAGAATGGACAAGTCGCATTATTTCGCTTGAGGTGTTTACACACTACTGTATTATTCGACTTATAATATTATTTAGGTTCCATAAGTACCGTCGTTTCAATTTATTGTGTACCGTACTTTCACTTCAGACAATAATTTTCTAAATAGTTAATTTCAGTCGATATAAGTACACTTAAGCAGTGAACGTAAAGTAAGTTTTTTTTGTCTTGTGCACCTTCCTTTATAAAGTATCCAGATCATATTGCCCGCAAAGGAATATGAGATCCTATAGCTTTATAAGGATGGATCTCATCAGAGAATAGTAGCGCCATAAATCGATTTTAATTGTTTTTGATTTGAATTCAAACAAGTCGATGTTACATTTACGGCGTAGGTACTTATTAAAGTGCAAACCGATTTTTTTCGATTTAAATTTACAGTCGGTCTTCGGTCAACAAATTGATGTACGAAGTTGAAATTTGTACTTTTTATATTTTATACGGAAGACGGGTTAGGTCGATGTCAGTCTGTCTGTGAGATTCTATTTGCCTAAATAATAAATATCATTTAGACGAGCTCAAAAAAAAAGCCTATTTTGAATGCTAAAGGTTGAAATGTAAGACAATATATTGAATAAAGTTTAATGCTTTGAATATTGAATATGGTAAAATGGACGTGCTATGTATATTTTTAGAAGGCATTTCTTTGGAATTGTATGCTAAAATCTTGGCAAATACTAGACTTAAGAAATTAACATACAACGCTCAAAAATAATTTAAATATTATATATTTTAATTACATATGTATCATTGATGTTTCAGACGATATATTATTAAGGTTATTTAAAAATAAAATCTCATAAACAGTAAAATTCAGCTGAATAATTAAACAAAAGGATCTCATTTGGTCCAATTACAAGTAACTGAAAATAAAAAAAATATACATTGAAGTATAAATAAAAGAAAATAAAAGAAGAAGTTGTTTAAATTAATTTAAGAAAACTATAAGTAACAAGATAGCCGTTTTACGAAACTGTGTTGTAAACTGTGAATTGTTGACTTTGGGCTACTGGAGCGTGAGATTGGGAAAAAGTTGCCACTTTCATCTACATTGCTAAAGATATTACGAAAAGCCGATGGTTAACAACCAGCTGTTTAAATTAATTATCTATTGATAAATTATAAAGGCATTATTTGTGATTGAATGGCTTAGTGATACAATGGAATAAAGTATTTTACATCAATTCATCCGTTTTTTATAAGAACGAGTACTTTTGCTAAAAAAATACCTTTGTTTTGACGTAACTTTAAATGATTATTGCGTAAAATTAAAATGTGTTAGGTACATTTTATTCTAATGTAAATCATGGTAAAAATGTTCAAAATGAAATGTAATCTCATCAGCGGATGTTGAAAATTAATCCTACACAGAATTTATCACGATTTCGCAACATTTATTTATTGCCTACATCCTACCATCGTTTTATAAATGTGAAAGTTTAAATGTATATTTCTTATTACAACATATTTATGTGAAATTTTCGGAGATTGCTTTATCAATGTATTTTACGTTCACAGGGAAAGTGTTAGAAACTGTTGTCTGTTATGACCGTATTTGAATCACTGTGTATTTGCTTTAATTCTTGATGACAATTCGGAATTATGATTATGTCTTAAATAAACTCATAATATGCTACTATGAGCGCACGTTAGCTTTAATTAGGACATCGAGAAGTGACTTAACAATTAAATTGTCTGATATCTAGTTCTCAGTATGCTCCGATGAGTTACTATGCGAGGTTATCTGTCATTTGGGCGCATATCCTACAAGCCGATCTCACATGCGACATTTTCATGCTCCATTTACAATACTGAAATTATCGATTAAATTGAATTGCCTGCTTCTATTTTAACGCTACATCTGTCTATGAAATCTGCCACGGAGATTAGATGTATTCACGCCTGGTGTTTGTGAGATAGATATTATTCCCTGGACATTATTTCCGAGCTTTAACACTTTTGTAATAATACGGAAATTTCGAGGCGTGAGATCGGTAGTAATAAATCCGGTAACATTATTTCAATGACGATTGTACAACAGTACTTAGCAACAGCCAGACCCCTTTACAAGCTTCTAACAGCCGCGCAAAGTATTACAGAAAACGATAGTGATGTAAGTCGATAGTTGTCAAACAGGAAATCGCGAGGCGCGCGTGTCGGGCGATACGCCACACGCTTTGTGACGGCGGCCTTCGGACGAAATGCTTAGTGCCAGTACCGAGCATCACCACATACAATCCATTATGTAACGCATATTCAACAACAAATGTTAGTTCATTCATGAGTTCCATGGTCAATTTAGTAATTTGTGGTGCATCATCACCCGTCTCCTTTGGATCCCTTCAGCAATTAACGTTTATAAAGATATCCTTGTCTCAATCCACATTGTTTGTTTGTATTGTCTACTATAAACTACGTGCTAATGTGAACTCGCTTTTTGGAAGCGATAGCGTTATCAGCGCTAATTTCTTTTACGTAGCAAAACAAGGAACTGTCTGAAAATATTATGTTAAACAATGTCGCCATGTGTCGCTAAAGATCATTGTCATTACGATATGTTTCTTACGTTATCTCAATTGCCACTGATTAATGAATGAAACGATGTCTAGTTAACATAAATAAATATATTTTATTCAAATTCATATCGTTAACCTATTTTTATTCAAGATGAGATATCACCATGAGGAAGTTATGTACGAATTAATAAAAGCTTTTTACGGACTTCAGATAATCCCGGCCATTAAGATGACAAAACATGAAGCATTTAAATATTATGGTGCAAAATAAAATGCAATGGAAGGTTGAGATATGAAAAAATGATTGACAGAGTTTTTGCACATGAGTGGTACAAACACAAAGTCAATGTTCCGATGTAAACAATGCGCGTATTTACTGACACTTAGCAGCTGTAGCTACTAGCTAGCAATATACCAGAAAGCATTCCACTAGTTGTATTGTATTTAAATTCGAGTACACACTTCTATCTACCACAATTAGAAGAGGCCATGCCCAAACAAAACCCCCGTTGGCAACTACAAATAAAGTTATTTATAAATGGCACTGTACCCTTGTGAGTGACTTCAGTCGAAAGCGCGAATGAGTTTTACCTTCGTTGATGCTAAAATAGCAACTACAGTTATATTCTCACCTTGCGTTTGATTGACGATTGATCACTTGTGCCAGATACGTGGTAATTAACAAAGCCAAGAATTACCTCTCACCGGTGCTTAAAAGAGATAGACTTAAGTATCATTGATCGAGATAAAGAAACGGTATATTGGTATTATTCACAATTTGTATGTCTTGCAAATTAACTCACAATAGGATGAGATTATTAAAAATGGTTTAATATTTTTGGCAGTGTTTAAGGAGCAGCAGTCTTTTATTGCAAATGAAAAATTTGTTTAAGAAATAATCATTTCTTTTTTTCCGGTGACATTTTATTGTTTTACGGATTAAATGGATTATCGGACCATGAATATATGTTCACGAAAAACTATAAGAATAAATTTGGATATTTATTATATATAGAGTTACTAAAAGACTTTGTAAGTACACTGCGGAGGCTCCAGGCGTGTTCCATTCTCAAAATCCTTTCGTTCTGAAATAAATCGAGTTCGTGTATGGCATTTCGCGAGCGTTGAAGCAGTAAGATGACTATTTATAAAGAACGTGTCTTAGGAAAGGTCGTTGTTGATTGTCGATAGTCATTTGAATAACACTTGCGTTATTATATCAAATTATGATGGATTAAGTCATATACATACGAGCGGTTCTCACGCCGCGAATTTACTTGACCTTGAAGCGAATAGGTTCTTGAACCTTTTGTGTGCACATAACTCAGATTGTGTTTGGTCAAGACGCATGTATATATTACGAAATCACTGAAAATTTAAAGGAATATCTGATAAAATTTGATTAATAGTAACCTCTTCTGTTTACTTGACTTTTTCTCGATGGTTCGAGGTGATTCAGAAGCGTCCAAGGTCTGTTATGAAATAGGATGGCACTTGACCTTCAGGATGAAAGTCAATAGAGCTGTTCAAGATATCTACTATGTCGTCACAGAACTCAATGCTAATAACCGACAGCGAGACATATTGGAACCTGGTCATGACCCACATAATGCGTTCAAGGATTTCACATATTTGGAAGACGATGATTTCAAAACTGTTAGAATTTTTAAGGTGGGTTTTATTAGCGTTTGAAACTGTGAAGGTAAAGAAATATTAGGTAATACATTTACTGCGTCGATCGGATGTATCGAAATATTTTCACGGTACAACAAATTGAAGCCATCTGATAGAAAGATCACTGAGTTGTTTAAAAATTAAATGATTCACCATTGTCCAATCATCCGCATTCCTTGTAAGTCATGCGATTCTTAGAACATATTCCATTTCCATTTATGTAACTAGTAAGTTCTGTGTGTGATATTAAATGATATTCATTTTTTATTATATACCGTGGGACTAGACTAGATTTTTCACCACTCCTTTCTACTGAACGCGAACTGGTAAACGCACACATATGCGTCGCACGTGTCTGTCTTTGTGTGGGTGTGTCGCACACATGGTTCTGTGTGGAGGGGAGTGCGTAGATCCGAGCGTTGCATAGGAGAGGGAGGTATGGTCGGCGAGTGGTCCGTGGTTTTGTAAGAGCGTTTTATTTCAAGGTCATTCGAGCAGTTTTTAGAAAGTTACCTCACATCGACTCGGCGTTAGGTAAATTTTTTTTGATTTTATATAATTATAATTTGTTATGGAAATGGATAGAGCGGATTCGCAAGTTATTAAATCATCGGAACAGAATTTTTTAAAATAATAATATTGTAACTTTCGTGATACTAATTGGTATTCTACATACGCTGTTTTTAAAATACGCTAAATTCTATATAGCTACAATCATTTTGCATATTTTTTATATACATATTAATTTCTTTAAATGACTCTTAAAAAGTTAAGTTTCATATTAACAATTAAGCGTCGGACGAGTCACAATATTGCAGCACACTAAGGACCAGGGTTCCAACATGCCTACATTTCACATTTCACAACACTCAGTTGCCATATAAGTTCCGTTGATCTTCTCTCGCTCTTCAAAATGATGAAATTTAGTCGACTGCCATTTCGTGTTTGCGTAACCGTTCACGCTAAATTTTGCTGACAGAGAAAGTATACGAAAGGCTTTACGTAATAACTACGTAACTTGCAGAGACTCGGTTTTGATTTCCTTACTTTTACGTCCATCACTGTTACATGAATATTGTTTTGAGCATTGATAATACGATTGTTAGGTTTAAAGTATTATGTATAGATAGAGTATTTAAATTATTTTATATTTACATCATTCGAGATAGACATCACGTCGTGCGTCAATAGAATAATAGTTGGTAGGTAAATAACATTCATCGGACAATTTGTTGGAAAATTTCTTGCTTGTATTGAAATGACGAATATGTGCAAAACACGTTGCTTTGCGGAAAATTTTGTTTTTTTATACACGAGTTAGCTGCTCTAAGTTGAGGGCAAAGATCAATTTTCTTAAGAAAATGACGCTGGTTCTGCAACAAATAATTGTTAAAAACGTCACACGTTTTCTGTATTCGTGTAAAAGTAAGTAGTCATGGAGAAAATAATGTAGCTCTTACTAATATTGGTTTCCTATCTCAGATTACTTATACCCTAATCATACATTTTACTTTTAGAAAATTTTATGGATATAGAAGTATTATTTTTTTAATTTGGTTGGAACATTGTTATTTCGTGTAAATCTAGACCTATATTGCTGTCATTTCCGTGATTTTATTTATGTTCTAGAAGTACAACACTGAAGTCTATAATAAGAATCATTATTATGCAGCTGGTTTGTTAGATACGCATCAAGTCTTATGAGAAAATTGTCTTTTTCCTTTATTACAGACAGCGGTTGGGAAATTTAAGACCTTGTACGAAATAATACATTATTTTATTTTATTTCATTTTTTGCTTCTCGACGTTTTTACTTTTTATCATTATTTATTTTTTTTCCTAATCGTTGTTCACAATGTTATTGATTTTTTTCTTTCCCAAAAATAACATTTATTTATGTATGTGATTACTATATATAGTGTCATATAAACGTATTCAGATGATTTATTAGTTCAGTACCATAAATATTAATTAATTTAAATTATAAAGTATTTTAATATTGAGAAATTCTTAGAAGGAAATAATTAGTATTATAATTGAGGAAGAGGATGTGATAGTCAATTGTTCTAACATTTTCACTCGATAAGGAGATAAAAGACGAGTTTCTATCATTGAGATTACAAACAAAGGTACCACACTAATATTTCATATTAAAAATTACCATTTTTATTTCCGTCATGTGAAAATACATGTTAATATTGACATTTGCATGTTTTTATTCCTTTACCTACCGTCCCTATTGTAATGAAATACTACCTACATTCATAGTTTGTAAGCACGTGTTTTAAAATAAATTGAATAATAATAGTGATTTTTTGAACTGAAGCCGTTTATAAATTTTGTTTATGTTTTTCTTTTTATTTCTGTAATTAGTCTATTATAAATAAATTGTTTATTATAATTCTATGAGAAATGAAATAAAAATAAAATAAAATTGTCATTGTATGCATTCATGTTAAATTATAATTAAAATTTCACATCAATATCATTAAATATCATAAAAATTTAATCCAATAACTTATACGTATTGAGGAAAGGAAACGCAGATATTTTGGTAATTTGATTCAAAGTGCACCATAACAATGCAACAACAGCAACACTACTGCGTGCTACTTCTAAATCTGTTGATGATCAAACAGTTCTTTCACCAAAATGGTACCTTATTGAATCACTGCTGAACTAAACCCAGTGACTCATATAACGTAAAAGGTACTCAAACATTATTTTCGGATAAATTACGACGTAGTAGCGAATGTTAGCTGTTATTGGGAGTTAGTATACCTCGTATAAGTTTATCATTTATAATATTCATGAAGATTTCTGTTCTAAATAAAGTAAATCGATTTTGGAATTATTAAATAATTAAGTAACAATTTATCATTTAACGACTTTTCCATTGTCGTCCTTGAAGCGACTGAGTTATCTAATTTTTGTTATTCTACCTTTCGAAATACAGTCGTTTAGTTGAAGTGTAATTTGGCGATGAAATACTTCTCACCGACAAATACACGAAACACGCAATTTGAAAAAAAAAAGAAAACTTCAATATAAACAGTTTTTTCGTATCAGCAACAATGAATTGATTGCGTAAACATTAGCGTTGACTGAGATATGTTGCAATCTTATTCTAATGGCAGAGCAAATTTCGTGGTAGCAACTTGGACTAGTTACTAGATAGATAAAGAGCGTTTGACATACATATGATACACTTAGAACTAAGAAACTGAGGTTAGGCTGGGATTATCTTTGTAACGTTTAGTTAGTGAAATATATTTCACTCACGGTTGATATGTGGCAAATATTAGACAATGTAATCATCAAATAGAAGTTATGAAATTGTTTTAATTTTTAAATGGTTCTCATTTGGTATGCATGTCTATTAACGTAGAAATAAAAAAGACGAAGTTACATTGGATTAGGGTACTGACGGATGTACTGACGGTAGAATAAAAATGTAAGTTTACTTTCGTAATGCCTCATTTCGACAGCCCTTATCAATTTTTCAGTCGTAATAGTAACTGACCTACCCGTACACTGACATTTGACTAAAAATATCTCGACACAAAACCGTGCGCTTTCGTTCACGACTCTGTTCAACACTAGGGCTCAATCTGCACTTGTGTGCACTGGTGTTGTTACTGAGTGCGTGCGTCGAATACAGAGTTGTTTGCGGGAAATCAGTTTAGTCTGTACGTGTGCGGTTCACACACACGCACCCTCGCCCTACTCCGGATGTGAACACAGATTTGTAAGCCTGTGAATGTGCTACACCGAATTGATAGGTCTATCGCTATCTACGTTGTGCAAGTGTGGCGGCTGCGCCTGTCCGTTATTGTTTAGAAGCCTTGGGCATTTAGCTTAGTTTACAGCAATCTGACTGTTCAGATGTTTTTTTTAATTATTATTCATATAAATTTGTAAAATCACGGTCAGTTGTAATTTTTTAACAATCTCAGTAAATTTAATCACAACAAACGGAACATGTATGCAGTTAGGCCAGTTAAATATTCAAAAATATATTACTTATAGATGAATAACAAAGGAGAAATTAGTTTCACATATTATACAGAGTGAATAGAATCAGGAATGAGACATGTTATTTTTCTGGACTGAAGCTGATGGCAATAGCTAGTTCTTTCATATACTTGTAAAATTAACACACTAAAAAACTGGGTGTAAGTAATAATCATGAAGCATAATAAGTGTCGATATTTATAAAAACTAGATAAATTAGATTTATTTATGGAGTTAAAATTTAACTTAAAGATAATTTAAATACCAAATACAAGGGTAACGTCGTAATAAATCTCATAGGTTAAATATTGACCTTTATAGTGAGGCCATTATAATAGTATAACAGAATTATTAAAATCTTACCTTACGGCTTTACGAAAGTTAATATATATTTATTTATTTTTTTACATAAAAGCCGAAGGCATTAGACGTACCTTATTTAAAGTAATTGAAATGCGAAGGTGAACCGGTAGCCAGAGGATGCTTGAACCCTAAAAACCCTATGTAACGTGTGTGCGTAATCGTTTGAAAATCGGTATATAGCTGTGTGCGTGTGTTGCGTGCGCGCAGACTAGCCGATAACAATAAACTATTTCCGAAGTGACCCAGTTTGAACGTCCTTCGACAATTTGTGCCGCAAGGAATAAGAAAGGGCCGGGAGTCATTTTGACAGTGATATTAAGTACTTTTATTGTTCCAGTATAATGTTAGCTAACTGCTGGTTGTAACCAATGATATTGAAGGGTTTACAACCTTCTGGATTTCGAAGAACCATTGATATTGAATGTCAGACATCAAAGGACTCGTTCCAAAGGCTTAGATAACAATTTTGATTTCAAATAACATAGTTTTATTCCTGAGTAGCATAAAATTTATTGATATTTAGCGATGGAATTAGATTTGATCACAGTCTGATGACCTTATTTTTCTTTTTAATAGGATATTATTTTTCGAAAAGCATATTAAAGCATACGAAAAGTTTATTCCTGTTTTAATGATCGTTTAAATAGCTTTTAATATGAAGAGGTAACTTTAATATGGTGAGGAGGATGTTGTTTTACAAAAAAATAAAATCGGAGAAACCAGGGAACGTGCAGATAGTTGAACAGTCTAATTGAATTGAAACTTGTTAAGTGTGTTAAGAGGATGACCGTCACAATGTGGAGAGACATTAAAATACGATTTAACTATCAAATTGGAGATGTCTATATGCAAATGCGTTCTAAATTATTTCAAAACATACCTATACATTTAATAGTTAATAATCTCAAACGATTTTATTATTAATATACCAACAAATGATATTTATTGCCCTAAATCACGATTGTGTAACTGACTCCTATTGGTATGCATGAGTCCCTTGATAAAATTGTTTCATTCATTCCAATGTCAAATGTGGATGTAGAAATTTATATACAAATATATTCCGTAATACATGTCAAAGTTCATTGTTAATAGAGTCCCATATTAATAATAATAATTTGAATATTTTAACAAACTTATTTATTAAGTGTCATATATCTGCGTAACAAAATGATAATTGCTTAACATAAATATCACTTACAAGTAAATGGTATTGGTATGAATGAAAATTATATATATGTATATATTTATAATATGAAATATAAATTAGAAATCACAAAGTACGTTGCAACACATTACATTTCAGTAGGCTGTAAACCTAGTTCGCGGTTATTTACTAATAATATGTTACAAGTTAATATTATTTTCTTGGAACCGCTCGAACTACATGCCCTGTCTGAGATGAACATATCACTAAGCTAGTACCTTTTTAATTTATAATCATTACTCATTACACCAATTGACGGCAATTTTGTTTCTCGATCCTCAAGAATATCAAAATGATTCCACAATAAATACTCCGTTGAAATTGATACTCTGACATTCGTGAACTTAATCATGTTTTTCCAGGAAAACACGCGTCAATTATTAATACATATAGATGTGAGCTAATTAAGGCATTGCGGTTAAATGAATGTTTGTTTTAGATTATGTGTAGACATAACTCATATACTGGGACAAACATATCAAAAAATGGAGCATCGCCACGTGTACGCATGTTTTTATCAATTACTTCGTACGCCCATATAACCAATATTATTTGTGTATTTCGAGATGTCATTACTTGTTTGAACAACTTTTCTTTCGCAGAAATGATGGATAGATCATTTAATCAAAAGAATTTCTCTTGAAATCAATACAAGGAAGATAGTTCTTATTCTTCCATCGTCCTTCGTGAGGACATTTTTAAAGAACTTATTGTGATATTTCCAATACTATACACAATAACATTTAACGAGGATTAACTTCTATTAATCTAGTTGCAAGTAGTTTGTAATAATAAGAGAAATAATTTATTCCTAATGTTATTTTTAATTTTATTAGTAATATTTTTTTTAAACTTCTTTATATTAAGAAACATACTGTATACCCTTTAAAGATTAGAGATATATTAAATAAATATTATTTTTTTATAAAATTAATATTCAAGTTCAATAAGTAAAATATTATCAATTCTACAAATTATTATAGAACAGCAATAAATTGTACGATGAAGGTTACTCTGTGATTACTTTTTAAGAAGAAAAAAAATATATATTATAAAGTATTTCATAACATCACTAAAAACCAAGGTTTAATTTATTAACATGTTCCGTTTAGAATTTCGAATGGCTACCAGATAAATTACGACAAAAAATATGCATATAGAAAAAGGTTAAGATTAACATATTCATAAATGTCGGAAATTCGATTTGGATGACACTGAAGAGTAAATTAAGTTAAAACTGTAATATTAATAAGTAACTTAACTACATAATAAGCGGAGTGACACCATGAATGTCGCCAAAATCTAATCCGTTGGTATTAAAATAAAAGTTCATTTTAAAATTCGTATATAATATATGAATAGACATATCTTGTAGTAACGGTTTTGAATATCAATATTATAATTAAGAATATTTCAAATTGTTGACTTAATATGAAATAAATTAAAATTTTGATAAATCACGTCAAGGTAAACAAGACGTGTTTGATGATTGGTCATTCAAGCTTGAGAAAATTTAGTGATCGCTATCTACATTATGATGTATTTATTAAAACAACGAAATCAATTTATGTGATAGAAATATATGCTTCACATGTTCCTCTCTTCTGTTATATGTCGAATACATCCATCAATTAATAGCCATTAGCCAGTTGAATAAGAACCAAAAGTTTCTTACGAAGGATTAAAGGCCTCAGAATTCTAAGGCTTATCTGATTAATACAAATATTCGTATTAATGAATATTATAAAATATGTTCGTATATAAAAAAAAAATTGTAGAAAAAAGTGCCATTGTTACATATTGGAGTGCCCTTAAACTTTCAACAACTGAGCCAGAATCCATTGACATAGTTCACTTTTAGTCGTGACGTCACCAAACATCGTTTCAATTTTCGAGTACGCATGTCGCATTTCTCATATTACTAACGACCGAATTGGGTAATATTTTATTATAATTATCAACTATTATAGTATTATCAAATGGGGTTTGTTAAAATTCTTTAATTACCAAATATTAATTTATCTATGGGATTAAATTAAACCTTCAAGAACCGCTGTATGTAACTTTCTGATAAATGATAACAGTCATTTGTTTGATAATTTAGTTTTGATATTTTATAGAAAAAAAAATTAAATAATAATTAACATATGCGTAGATCTTTTGTTTCGCTTAAGATAAATACGATATAATTTAGGTCACTAGGTGCCTATGACAATTTGCGTTTAAAATGTTGTTCCAGACTAGGCACGTTCGTGTAGTAATTCGTAAGTGAATATGATCGCGTCGAGTCCTCACTTCATTTATGTATATAATTGTACACTTAAGCTAATATGCATATTTAATTACTAAAGATTAAAAATGTTACCCCAAGAGTGTGGAGATCAAGCATTGTTATAAATCTAGTTCTACTACTCTTATTTTATACAAAAAGAAACATAATTTAGAAATTATTTTAATATATTGGGTCGCATTTTCTTTCCATAGAACATTCTCAATACTAAGTTAGCATTTTTAATACCAGAATGTTTCAAATTTGACGCATAAAATTAATATCTTTATATAATTTAAATGTAAATGATAAATTAATTTATTCTATTATCCTTCTGTTTTTGCGCATCGAATGCGCGCGAAACTGAGCGTGGAAAAGCGGCGCGGGCGCATTTCATACGCTGAGCTCCGTTTGATTTCGCAACGCAAACCACCATCTAATGTGAACCTATTAACCTCTTCGAGCGAGGCTCAGAGGCGAAGGCGAGAGGCGGACGGGGAGACGAATAGTGCGTTCATTAGACACAAGGTTGTGTCAGTCATCCCGACTCAAATAGCAATTCACACGTAATAACGCAATACACAAATTAAAAGTAAACAAACAATAATACTTCACCTTGCCAACTGTAGTGCACTTCTATTCGCAATCTCATTGTAAAAATTCAAAAGTATGTTACTATCGAACATATTAACACTGCATCACAGCCATTTCTTTCACAAATATCATAAGAAAAACAATAACGATTCGAAGCACCAACGATCACAGGATAATCACAACGTCCGGTCCTAGGCACGTCCGTGCGCGAGCGACGTCAATTCAAACTGGCCCGGTCAAAATGACGAAAGTGAAAACATCGCACGCACAGAAAAAAAGGTTGGCGGCGCGGTACAGTCCTTGCAGGCCACCTCTCGCGCGGGCTCCAGTGACACAGTAACTGCGCGCCGCGCGCATCGCCCGACGCCTATATAACGAAACGTTTGGAGGTTCGATTTCAAACGCAAGCGGACGGCACAAAAAGAAGATGGGCTCGCAACGGTAGCTAGTAAAGAATGAGCACAAAGAATAGCGACACGTGGGCGCGTGTGCGTGCACGTGCGACTGTCGGTGTGTGCGGAGATAGGCGGCCGCAGGAAACTCCGTTCTCTTCCACAAGGAAAGACCTTGGATTTGAATCGGCACGTTGCAATGTGTACCGCAGTCGCCTACGCTGCTCTTACCTACTTGCTGTTGACGGCACTTACTGATTGAACGATGATTCCACAGAATAGTTTATATTAAATACTGCAGTAAATTGCAGTGACAGTCGAAATGAAATCTAACCTAACCTAACATATTCACACAAGCCAATTTTGAAACTAAGGCTATGATTTATTGGATATCGTATTTGACGTTCTATTTTCGTTTAATAGTTGGCATTTAAGAAACTAAAATGAGATGTTAGTATGACTTTATAGCAAGAAAAAACAAACTTCATATCATTGTATGTCCTGTATTGTACTGTCCTCTTCCGAAGGAATATTATTTCTAAATCATATACAGGAGTCGCATAGAACATATATGCGAGAGGGTTCTATAAACGTTAATCTAAATTCTGATGTTGAACAGTTAATGAATAAAACAGAAGCATTATTGCTTTGCCAAGCGACTGGAGCAGTAACGCTAACTACTAAATATGAAGCAATGAAGGCTGATAATGATGTTTCCACTGTGACACGTTTCGGGCAAGAGCCGGCGCATTGCACAATGAACAAATGAAATTTGAGATAATTATGTAAAGTAGGTCGTTAGACATACTTTCATTTTATTGTTATTACAAATAAAACTGGAATTTTATCATAATATTGCTTAGCGTTAGAGAAAATAGAAAGTTGCAATATATAATGCTGACTTGATCTATATCTATTCATAGTTTTTCAAATAGAATGTAATCTTTTAACTTATTTGTTTTGTGCAAAAGTAATTAGTAGGAACTTGGTATACAATAAATATCTATTGCGTAGAAGAAGCATTATTTAAAAACAACGAGCATTTATGGCGTAATAAAACAATTCAAGTTGTAGACGTGAATGAAAGAGCAGCCAGTGTCGGTGTCTATAAAACCTGTTTTAGGACTTAAACCGAGAATAAACAAATGTTGTAAAATGAAATAGGTGTTACAAAAATGGATCAAAGTTAAATTCTTATAAATATCAATTTATATGACATCCAAACAGAACCGGTTGTTTATTGAAGTAACAACGAGAATGAGTTTAAATAACGTAACATCATGTCACTTTCGCTTCCACACTCTCATTGTCTAGAACAACGATTGGATAACATACAAATATCATCTGTACTGACTTATATAAATGGTCTTGCATTTGTGAAAATATATTTAATTGCACTTGAAACTCAATTTTTGATATTGAAATTTAATTTTAGAAGTGAAAGGCATACAAGACATTTGTTTGTGTGGATGTGATTATTATGTAATTTTTGTTTAGGATAATATTAAAAACAATTGTGGCTACTTCTGTAAAATTCATTCTTCATATATATATATATTTA
>DVQP01001341.1:0-15941 GCA_018231745.1 Danaus eresimus
ACACACACACAAACACGCGCGCGCACGCACGCACGCACACACAGACACACTTGGACGGTCAGACACAATACACACAGGGCAGAGATCCTAACGATTTGACTCGTTGCAGTGTGTGTGTCCAAGTCATGGTGCAGCATGTGTTCATTTTAAATACTTTCCAGTAGGTACACTATACAAATATATTTTTGGTCACTTCTGGTCATGCTTTAAAGTGATACACAGTTATGAAGATGCCTTATGGTCCTGGCTCCTTTGAAGGTGCTTCGAACTCAGTCTTCCCGGCGTGACGTTTGTCATACCGGGATAGAATAGAACATTTTCTACGGTGCACTGACGAAACTTTCTCTACATAGTGACGATAGTTTCTATATTTAGGAATTTTCCCTTCAAGTCTCTAGAAATGAAGTTTAGAATCCTCTACCAAATATATAACCATCGAGATTTATATCAAATACTTTAAATTAAAATGTCAATCCCCTGCATTATATTGAGAAATAAGTTTTCTTATAAGTATACCATTCGTCAAGGTCACATCACAGATATCACAGTCTTAATGCGACAACGATAACATTAAAACGGATTTTCAAAATTATAACCGACCTCTCTTTTTGCTGTTCCCTTCATTTCTAAAGGTGACATTCACATAATGATAAAAGAATTCTCGAACAGGTGACATTGTTGGTGGCTTTATGATCTTAATTTTTTTGTTTAATATAAAAGAATCTTATATACGAACATATTAAAATAAAATTTAGCAAGACAGGTTAAATTATAAGCTGTAATAAAATTAATGATAAAATTTTAATTATTTTTAATAAAACTATAAATTGCTTACTCCGCAGGATAATGACGTTTTCAAATACTGTAATTATCGTTACTTTCATCTCATAGACATATCAAAACGTTAAATATCTCAGAGTATAATAAGTTTTTGTAAAGCCGCCGGTACCTGCCTCCCGATATGGAATTAATTGATCGGAAAGAGTATTCAGTTAAGAGAGAATTATAACAGGTCGCATTAAAACGACGTCTCCTCTATGTGGATGTATGTATTTTAAGTTATGCTTAGATGCTAATAAAATAACTCGATATTACGGTGGTTTTTTTTCATTTAAAGTTTTTAAGGTGTCTATCTATGAATGTTACACAGACGGAACACAATTTTGAGAATTCCGTGTTGTATATTTTTACACAGACAAGACGCTCATATCTTATGTCGTTTCGTAAAAATATTGTTCCCGATTTTTTCGTCATCATAAATATAATTTTTTTGAAAACGTAACGGCCTCAAGGCGACACGTTCATCTCGATTCTGGGAAGCGATGGTGTTGCGGCGCCGGTCTTCGCCATCTCGGTGTTCTTCTAATAAATAAAAGGCTTGGGAAATATTATATTACGTCCCAGGGTGTTTTTTGGATGAGTGCGTACGTGGTCGGGTGGCACTCGAGCCTCGATGAGTCGATAATGGTAGCCTTTTAGCAGAATCTTCATTTATTCTTAACCATATTACAACCGACCACACATCCCCCTGGCCGATGAAATGTACAAATCGTTTTGAATCTGTATTAAAAATATAATCAAGGACAAATGATATGTCTAGTGACTCGCCTGAACAGCCGCTGAGCCGGATGCTTGTAACCCACATGATTGATTAAAAGCCGCGACTTATTCATCCCATTATAAATAAAGTTGTTAATGGAGGCCGGCTCAGTAATTGGACCTCAAAATTCCTTAGCGCACACAGGCATCTGTCGATCCTTGAGATATAAGGGAGGTGACTCCCTCCGACCGACTAAACATCGGTATCATTCAAATCATAAGCGAAGACGTCGCCGGTCACACTTACCGTGATACCTGTTTATAAGATTATTCTTTGTTGATTACCTGATATACATTTAAAGATATTTTCTAAGTACTTATAGTTTTTAAATCCAGCAGCATCGGTTCTAAAACTTTTAATTGGCAAGCTAGATATAATTTAAAAATCGTATTAGACACTAGAGCAATGAACCGCAAATGTATGTCATAATGTTTTTTTACTTCGGGCCAAAACTATTAATTATAATATTTCATAATAGACTTCCCGCATAGCCTGAATGAATGTGCCAATTGAAGTGCTTTAATCTGTGCCATACAAAGTCCCACAGCTCACGATCGTACCGTAAATGGCACAATACGTTTCCATAAATCGATTTTGATGGGAATTTAGTTTAATAGAACTAAGACATGTATTAATACAACACTACAGCTATGACTTGGTTGCTATTAAGAAGTTATGGTTATTTGCGATCTAAGCTACAGATGAACGACTCTCTGTTGGGATTAAATTAGAAGCTCTATGACATGCGGGTCATTATATATTAATAATTATTACAATACATACAAAGGAATCAATAAACAGAAGGGAATCGTTGCAATTATCAAATTATATAACTATAGCACAAGGGCTATAAAGAAAAGGATAAGAATGAAAATAAGCAATGTTTATTTAAATCTTAAGCAGGCTCATGGAACAAACAGACAATTGGAAGGGATCGTATGTGACACAAGTACTTAAGTCTTAATAAAGTATGAGAGTGGTTCGTGGAGAAGGTCAGAGGCTGTATGTATACTGATACATAAGTCAATATTGTTTAATATACAACAGAAGAACGCGCTCATGTTTGTTACTTCTACACTCATCTATCAATTCTGTGAACATATCATTACAACATGGGTCTGCGTGCATTTCTTTGTGTGAACTGTGAAGTCTTTGTTTATCCTGGTGTTATCAGATTTATGGAACGTCAGTGCCACCGTCCATTTAAATTATGACAGGCTATCTAAATTCCTGGACAACAAAAGCCGACCTCCGATTAAAATAACACCTTCGTAGAACGTATATACCTACGTTATTTCACAGGGGTCCGTAACGTTTCCGCTGGGCAGCGACTATACGTTTTTACCGAGTTCGAAAAAATGTGGCGTCCCATTAACAATAAGATCAAAACTAGCCGCGGTACAATGGTCGAGCGCCAGCCTCCGACCGATACTTCCAAGAAGACCCTTTTAAAAAGGACCAACTCATCCTGGGGGTGTGAGGTGGCGAACCTGTGGACCTTCAGCGATCCACATCCAGTTAGAAGCGTTAAGCATTGTTAAAACTTTAAACTTTTATTTTTATAAAAGTTTAGTATATTATGCGGCTTAAGATATGTATTAAAAATCAAATCAAGAAATTAAATAAATAAAGGTCAAATCTCAAATATTCAATAATAATAACTATTCTTATTGCTTGTAGACATCACTGCTGGCAAGTCTAGTAATTCGTATTTAAATGATTACTACTCAGCATTATTCTCAAAACGTGTCGTCTTGTTATTTAATTTCATATATGTCTTTAGTTTATATAACAGCATATTTGTAAACCCACTGACACACTTCAGATTGATACAATAAATCACTTACAAAAGCATTTCGAATGAAACACAATACACTCATGCAAAAACAATTTCAATTACAACAAAATGCAGCCATCCATTGTAGCGACTGTGTATTGTGTTCTATAAAAACTGACAATAACACAATTGTAATAACTCTTAAAACATCTATTAGTGGTGGCGGCTCCCACGTCCGTCCTTCATACTGTGCAACTTCAGCCATCAAAGTTTTCTTCGTCCATATCACATTTTTTTGGATAATTTTTTTTTCTTGTACATAAACATGAACCATTAATTTTTATTCCGTTCCCATAATTTCTCGCATCGACAAAATGTTCGCCGTCGTCTGACCCCCCGCAAGGAACGCATTACTTACAACAAATTCCATTCGTCTACATCTATTTAATGCATAACAAAAACAAACGCTGCATTATATAAACATTCCCGAACGCATCTAATCTGGAGTGCTAAGACTCCTTCATGATTGACTTTATAAATCTTTAGCTGTATGTTTTGACACAGGCTAGACTTTTATATTTATAGGAGTTATAGCACGGTACTTTATTGTGTACCTTCGGATCGACGGGAATGCTGTTTCAAATTTAATGCTACGTGTTCTTATGCGCGTGCGCATCTCGTGAGAGAACGCATCTCTTGTCTACTCTTGTTTGTAATCTAAAATATTTTCAACTAAGCATTTCAAACATTTCTTTTGTTTCCACAGAGCGTCATAGCATAACATTCGTATATTGTCATTTGTCATCATTCTAGGGTACTCCGAGTCATTATAAAACTATATATTTCCGAATAAAAACTCGTACCCTTCAATACGTTTTAGCGTCTACATGCTTAATTTATTTTTAACTATCACATTTTAAACCGCATCACACTTCATTCATATAATGTGACCAATACAACGTTATCTAAATGAATGAAACTGTGTTCATAATTATCGTAGAAGTTACAAAACTAGTGCAACGATTTCAACGAAACAAGATATCTCAGAACCGAATCGAATGTCGGTCCAGTGGGAAACGCTCGGTGTATAGTGATATCATGTGTGCTCACAATAGAGGCGATCGCTTATCAGAACTAGTGACCTCTGGACCGTTGATAACTGCATGGGAAATGCGCCATGGGAACTAGGAACCTAATAGGTGTGTGCAATAAGCATTACATGTGCATAGATATGATATGTACTGTAAGGTGACTTGCAGTGGCAGCTCACGGTTCAAACATTTTGTCCTACTTTTTATTTCCTGGCGTTTCCTTACAGATTTCGCCAATGTCATGTGTCGATGTTATGCTGCTCTATGCAAAGAGGGATTTGTGAATGAACAAGGTCGCGGACTAGAGACTCAGAACCGGATCAGTCATCAACCTCACATTTCACATTCCATTATGTAGAATTTTTCAAATCTTTTTTCCTATACAATAATCTAGCAGAAACGGCCACATTTAATTATAATACTGGCGTCAACGTATTTGTAATCAGCTTTTACACAATCCATGCGGGCATTCGGATGTCAAGTAAACAGACGTAATAATATTAATGTAACATAATAATCACGTCATATAGGACCCCATCGAACACATCGAAATCCCCTTATGGTGGTTCACGGGGCAATTGTGGTGAATTCCCAACACGTGACCATTATTTGTACTTGCCATATCGCATCCGAGTTAATTGTTTGTAATTAAGACGTCACTAAATGAATGCGGGTCGCTTGATCGGTCTCGAAATAACCAGATCGTTGTAATTTTAGCACACATTTAAAATGGTTAGACGCTCGACGATAAGAGCCGCCGCCGTCATAACCGCCACATCCGGCCGATATTGATAACTCACGGCGTAATGCAAACAAATAAATGATACCAGTCAATAACTAAGAACCGAAACCAATGAAGCACTGGCCGGGAACAGATTCCGGGTACTTCTGTTATGTTCAGTGGCTTTTCACGGATGTAAAAGTTAAGAATGGTAAGCTCTCACACAAAAGAACGATAGTGTCTGGCGCCGGCGCGTCGCCTCTACAACAAATGGATAACGGTTGAAGCGAGCGAATTGGCGATTACCTGAAGCAGGTACATCTCATTATACGTATTAAAATATAGCTGGGTTGGAACAGGAAGTCGCTTGCAATGGAATAAATCCTTAGGACTAAGTTCTAGTAAACAAAAGTGCGTCGCTCGTTTGTGCGTGTCACAAACAGGTTTCAACGTTTGTTACATCTTTACTAAAGAAGTCTAACGTTATCAATACTATGATATGAATATTTTTAATGTCTGTATATCTTATTGTTGTGAGAATGTTGGTATGTGTATGTACGTTCCAGATCGCCATAGTTTCTATAGAGATGGTCACTCGGAGACTGCTCAAACTACTTTCCAATGAAGTACACAAGGAAAAAAGCAAGTAAAAGCTGCAAGTAAAAGTTAGCTGGAGCTAAGTTGGCTTCTATTTAGTAAACATCTCAGCGATATTCTAGTACGTACCTAAATTAACGCGGACTTGGTTTTTAATTACGTAAAGAGTTTGTCGTCTCGGATAATATATATGTTTATGGACTAAATCATGCTGCAAAAGCATCGAGAATAACCGACCTATACCCTCATATTTTTAAGGCCGACATTATATATGTCTGCCCATAACTCAGACTAAAAAAAATGTCGGAAATACGAATGTTAACGGTATTCGGAATCTAAGAATAGGCGACGACTGACGAGCCATACACTCACGTATCGGACTTTTGTTTGGACTTCTCCGAAGTGCAGTGTTTTGCATAAGTCAGGCCACGTGTCCAACGTGCCCGGGGGGTAGGTCGGGTGTCCGGGGTCAGGACATGTGTTCCCGAGTTCATTCATCGCTACTAACGCCCCATTCATTGTCTCGCACATGCTCCGGAAACACCGCCCTCCCCGCAAATTAGCAGAGACGATAATAAACGTCTCGTGTTTTATTAACGCCGTAGTGTCGCTAACACTCGCATGTACCCCGAGGATCGAGGTGACTTTAATATTATCAATGGGTTGTATGCTTCATATTCTGATGAGGACCGATGCTACTCTTCAACTAGACCGTCAGTTCCTCATTGTGGCTACGGCATCCGTAGCGGGTGTAGCGCTCGTGCTACGAATTTGATGGGAGAGGATTTATCCTTTTTTTCGTATCCTGTATCAATATAATATAATGTTTTATAATTTTAATTGAATTCTTTATTTCAAATTGTTTTTATGAATATTATTTTTGTCATACTCACTAAGTTATAAAAAGACCAGGTTGTAAAATATTCTGGAGAGATATGCTATAAATATATGGAGTCTTAAACAATAGTGTTAAGTCAATGCGAGGGTGAGGTCGCGTGAAATGCCATCCGTATCGGCTATCAACGTCCAATAAATTCCTTAAAATCGAGTACCTTCGGATAACCACCCATAGCGCTTTCAGGGCTCACCGAAACTGATAATTGACTCGTCCGACGACTCCGGCCACCCTTTCCATAAATATTTCCCGATCAAATTATAATACGAACTAAAAAATGCCACTCGCTTCATTCTCGGAAACCTCCAGGGCGGTTATATTCAAAGTTTGTGAGAGAGACGGCGCTATGAGGACTCCGGCGTGTCAGAGAAGGAGCCCTGCCCAATGGAATGAGGCTCAGGATAGCCGAAGCGACGAGCTGTGAGAATCACAAGAAATGTGTATTTATCGATGTTCGTTGTTCCGTTATAGACTGGCTTTGTAAATAAATATTGTCATTAAATTTTTTGTTGCATCGATACTAATTTACACACATTCTACCTGCGGCACTTCCATTCCTTAAACCACACATGACCCTCGGTTTCGGTTAGAGTTCAATAAATAATAAGGCCTTGCTGGGTAATGAGGTCTCTAACCTGTCCAACTTTATTATACACTCACCGGCTCATTGAATATCTTTGAAACCCTTAGGGTTCTTGTACTTGACAGTTTGATGTGTAAGGTAATTTCTAATTAGATATTACATCCCAGTAATACAATGTACATATGATCCCAGGATTCCTAACAACATTTAAACCACTGTAAATCAATTTAATCCACGTGTCAAGTGTCGAGCTCCGTGGAATGTGGGGCGAATTTGATATTATATTTGTTGTCACTTCCCAGGGATGATATCTAATCAGAGACTTAGCCGCCGTTACTCTTGGCGTCCCGGGGCGCTTCTCACGTCTCCATCCTTTTCAGACTAAATATTTATTAAGAAAGGAAAAGGCTTCCTGCTGATAAGGCATTCCCACACATTCATATCGTACCTAGCTCTCGTTAGGTTTCCGCCACATACTTTAAGATGCGTTTAATTACTCTGTTTGCCTCATTCCCGACTGTATTTGTTTAATGCTCGATGATGATGACAATATTTATGTTGTTTAAGTGATGGGGTGGTCGCTCGGTTTGCCGCTGCTATGTGCACTGTCAACACGCAGCCAACACTACGGAGTACGGCACACAGTTTTTTATGCGCACATGTGCGGCGACACACCCGCTCCAAAACTACCCACAAATATTTGTCTTCAATTCTAAAGCGCTCACAGCCAGCCCGATTGATAAACTCCCGGGAACTTTAAACACGTGATGTAGCCATTTCAAACAATCGTCTTAAATCTCATTGAATTTAAGTAACTAAAAAATTAAACTAACTAAAGTGACTGATCAAACACATTATTATTTGTGTAAAATAACATTCTAATTAAACTGTTATACTCGACTTCTCTTAATGAGAACACAACGTCTTAGGAATTAATTATTTATAAAACGCTGATAACATTCCTTCATGAATGCTTCGTTATCATCAGAGCTGAGCCGTCAAACCTTTGTGCGTCGTTTTCTAAAGCTGCACCAAAAATAAACCAAGTAACGGAGCAATCCATTAATTGACCGGACCCGGCTGTGGAAAAAAACATCAGATAAAGAGGGTAAGTGTTTACGGTTTCTCACGAGCTGGACCCACCCTCAATGGCGCCTCGGTGATTGAATCTACCTTCGTCCACCTTCCCGCACGTCGACACAGACGAATACACACCTTAATAACATGATGCAAGGTATTTATTACAAATCGATTTTTTTATAATATCACTTTCACTACATTTAAACAATTTTCATAGCTATCACACAGACGTTAGAGTTCTTTGTTGGGACGATATAAAAAAAACACCATGACGCCCATTCAAAGAATTCTGCACCCTCAGCGTGTCAGGTAATAGCGGCCGCTTCAAACTGATAGACAAAAAAATATTATGGTAATTCAAAATAACAAATCATTATTCATAGTTGCCATAATAGCTTTGTTATCATTATTGGATAACACAACCTTTTAATCGCTCGCGGTTCGATTCCCAACGAAATATTTCTGTCCGCCGTAGCTCAGTCGTCACAAGGAACATCAGCATGACTTGAAGACCTCAGACTTGAATAACCTTCAATTAATATAAACACCATGTGGATATTACACTCTTAGAACTGAAGAATTCCATTCAAATGATCGCTCTGAGAGACTACAAAGAATTGACAGTTTGCATACTCACAAACCGGTTAAATGTAGACTTTATGCATGTATTGTGGGTGTTTTATAAATTCCACATGTAACGAGGCGTGATGAGAGTCCTCCCCCGGCCCGCAGCCCCGGCCCGCGGTCCCGGGCCTCCGAGCTTTGTAATCCCATAGTCGGTGTCGGCTTACGGCGCGGGCGCCTCCTGCAATTATCACATCCCACCTAAACACATACCGAACAGGCAATTTCAAAAATAGCCGCCGACACTGATCGACCATGATTTACGAGAACCCATTGATGACCTCGCAAAACATTCGCTTGCTAACAAAACACCATTTTATACTCTAACAAAATTTGTCACATACGTTTTTATACAAAATCAATTCTTCTAACATTATTGTACTGGACTAAATTGTAGTCATCCACTCACTAAGAGTTATTTGATACTAGCAGGTATATTAGATTGTATTATTTGACGAGAACTCTTTAACTGACGTAAGATAATATCCGTCATTTTCATACATTGTATACCCAAGCCAAGGCCGTGCAGCGAGCTATGATAATGTGTCGTGGAGTCAGACGGGCGCATGTGACCACAGCATACACTTATTAGTGCATAGCTGATGAGCGAATACAACCAGATCAACGCTTGTTTATGAATCAAATGCATGAATGAGCCGAGCCACGTGTCGTCTTTCTCACGCCGGTCTCGGACGTTTTTTTATAGTTTCATTTTTTCGTGTGTGTGTCGCGTGGGCTACACATGGAACAAGATTCCCCCGCGAAGAAGTTACACATGGCGCTATTGCTAACAAACTCGATATTTATTAGCCCATAACCTGCCAATAGGCCACCTTACCAACAGAATGCGCCTGTGATACCGAAATACGTCACCGAAATCACTAAACAGGTGATAAATTTAGATCGTGAGTAATTTGTGAGTCGCATCGACTTGAGTGACATTGAATAATAACCGCAATCAAATCGGAATTGTATATAATGTGTGTTGTGCGTGCGAATCGCTCGAATCCGACCTGTTAGAAGGCGGCATTCTTTTCGCCATTAGTTTAACAAACGAGACCGGGCGGGCTGCGGCGGGCTGCGGCGGGCTCCGACGGGCCGGTCGCTCTGTTAGCAGCCATAACTAACAAGGATATATGTGAACCGAGAACGTTCCCCGGAATGCCTCTTAATTGTGTTTACGCAACACTATACCGCCCTTAGAATTATCATTTGACTTCTTCAAATGTTATCAGTACTATATACATACATACATATGTATATTCCGCACTCGTTTTGGGAAAGTTGTCGATAAGTTTATTGATAGAATTATTTATATCAGGTGCTGATGATTTGTCAGCACCGGAATGATGAATGTAGATGAAAACTAGATCGCGACTTGACTGTATGAGATATTTATTCTTAGAATTATAACATTCTTTGAAATTATTTACCAGATATGTGCCTTTTTGGAAGTGTTGAAATATTTCATTCCCGAAATATGATGCGCTATCGCCGTACATACCTGTCTTAATGATGCTCTTAAAATTCTTTATCTAAATTCAAAGGTTACAACTCGTTTCGATGTTTGTATAAAGACATTATCTAAATTCCGAGAACTTTATTTAGATATGTACTTGTTTATTACTTTACACAACAATGTTGCCGCTTGCCAAAAAGCAACTCGATTTCTGGCAAATTTCTTTTAAAAGTAATTCGCCAACCAAAAAGGTTTGCGTCCAAAAAGGCGAACATGATATAACAATTAAATCCCCAGTAGGCAATCATTTTAAACCGGACGTTACGTTTTCACATCAGCTGATCTCTACAGCGGACGCGTAATATAGTCGCTATGATTGTATTAGATGTGGTGTGACGATGCGCTCGGGGAATGTTATACGAGTTTTTGTTATTCAACTTCAACAAGTGGGCCAGCGATCTGTTCAAATGTCAGGCACCTTTCCACAGTGTGTTTTAACAGTACTAAGTGGTGTTAATTGTAAATGTACATCCATTGATCGTGAAAGTACGGTCCAAATAGATATATTTCCTATCATGTTAGTTCGTACATACACTACTGTTGCATCTTCAACAAATTAAAGAGCATTTCAAATTATATTTATTAATATAGGCATGCATGTTCATGTCAGTGAAGGCGAAATGCGAATTCCTTAATGAGTCCATGTGAATATAAATGTTTTTGTGTCCGTGGTATATGCATTGCGTGCTAGCAGAGACCAGCGGAGGTCACCCTAAGCAGCGACCGTGGCCGCAGCTTCCTGCCCACTCAATTAAAACTCATTGCCGGGTCGTGCGAACTGACTCCGGCCCCTCTCCAGCAGGAAATAGTGCTTGTCTAAGCTATCCCCGTTTTTTAGTTCGATCAACTCCATTTCTAATTCAATTTTATCACATCCATCATCGAGTCTTGTCGTATATACGTATCTTGAGGCTCCTCAGCGACTGACCAAAGAACAGTATGGTATCTAGTGGTCATAATTTATACAGCTTATTCTTTAATTGAATTTAAAAACAACTATTTTTTCTGTTTACTATAAGACATCGTGCTCACGAGACATAAAATAAATATTCATATAAAATAAAAATGAAAGTTATAATACTCTTGGGAAAATATCTTCAATAATTGAATCCTTGAGAGTGAATCCTGTAGTTGTTATTAATAGCATAATAGCTTTTAATTGATTACCTTCTGAAGTTTCTTAAATTCTTTGAATACAATCGTAATTTTTTGCCCATGCCCATCTCTATGGCCGTTTGTCGAAGCAGGTGACTTTTACATTCCATCTCGAAGGTGTCCTCAACTGTATTCTGATTTATACCATCTCTACTATTGTGGAACCAACCCATACTCTTTATAGAACACTTTTTACTATTATTTTATCCAGTCTTGCTCCGTAACTGTATTCATTTTATTAAATCAATCAATACTAAGTAGCTCCTTTTTTTCAAAGCCTGAATGCACGTGACGTGAATGATTCACTAAGAAGATAGATAGCATGAGCATTTAAACAATCCAGGATAATTTATTTAAAATATAAACCATTGCTACAATATCATTAATATGAAGAAAAAGTCAAATATTTTAGACACTTATTAACATTCCAAAAAGACCAATACAATTAGGAACCTTATACTAAATATGACGACATTTGATCCGGAAATTTACTGTTCCTTGATTTCAGCACAAAAAGCTTTCCAAGCAGTGTGGTAAAATAATATCTCAAATGAAACGAATAATTTATTGTACGATACCTGCAACACAAATACTTATTGTGTAATTTAATTACGAGAATGAGAACTTATTGTCGTACATGTTACGGTGTCTAGAAATGTCATTACTTGAAAGAGAAATGTTCTAAAAATCAACTTCAATGTTTTTAGTTATAGGGGTAATTCCCAAATTCTTCTCGAAACCTCTGTGTTGACTACAATACGACCATATTTTAGTTTGTGCCAGGCCACAGATACCAGCGACGTGATTTAACACAAGACGAAGAGGCTTCGTACGACAGGCTGATGAGATCAGACCTAAACCTCAAGTAATATAGTCCCCAGTGACACTCACACTAAGTGAATGACTGTCATTCAGCAGGTATAACTCCATGACTCGTCCTTTAGTTTAATCTAGTTCGTATACTTATGTAGAACGGAATTATTGTGTTCCTTGGGCAGTTGTCTGTACAGTTTTATAGTTAAAAACAAGCTTGTACGTTAATATACTCATCTAATATATATTTTAGTTTGGTAGATGTAAAGGTCCATTAAAAATAACATTCAAATTAACATGTATATATATATTTACTTCTCGAAATTATTATTTTAATGTAAGGACGCGAAAATATATTCACAATTTATTGTAAAACTTTATTCTGACTGTAATTTCCAAATTAATGTTTCTTGAGTAACTTCTAGTAGTCTAATTTTATTTGTTTGTAATGTTCTGAACGCAGAACACAACAACGTATCGAGGCCCCAATTCTGTCTACAACAGTCAAGGCCCGCGAGTCATTGGCATTCGCCCTCACTCAAGGCAACTATAAATGGCGTGTTTCGACACTCAAAGCTTTACATTCTACGCTGAAAAAATAATGTTTATTAGATATTCTCACTAAAAACTAGAAATCAAAATTCCATAGTTCTTAACCATCTTATAATAAATCTTAATGTTCGAAATTCTTGAACTACTGCAAAAGAAACTTAAAAAGCACTTTAATAGTCTAGCTGATACTAATCGTACTCGAGCATGGATCCATTCCGGTCGCTTCAGGTTTCGATCAGTCAGTAAACATAAAGCCGTTAAGAAACCGTAAAATCGGAGATCGCGGCGGTTAGGAGGTAGTTGGGGAAGTTCAATTTTTAATTAAATAATATGGCATACCATTTATTAACACCTAAAATTAAATCATGGCAACAAAGCATTATTATTTTTAATCTAATTTTACGATGGATCCCCATCAGTTTTCTTTGCCAATTATTGTATGATAGGATTTATTGTAACAATGTTTGGTAGTTATAAGTTTTTGTCTGTAGGCAAACACACAATAGTTTTGAGACAATGCTAACAAAAGTTCAAAAATGTGTTATACTAAATGAGATTCAGTTGAACATTAAGCATTGTTTTTGAGTTTATTATATAACGGTTGTGAAGTTGTTATCGTATAGTCCAGGTCCACCTCTTGTTCGGATCTCCTGGGGTCTATTAGCATCCGAACTACTCAAGTCTCCTTGTGGCCCCGTCTTAAATGGCATCTACAACCTACTGGTAGCTATGCTCTTATGTATTATAACATTTCATAGTATTTTTATTTGGTAGTACCACCTCCATATGATTTTTATCCCCTCTCAGCATCGATCAAACAGCTATAGATTTTTTTTCAGATCAAGATTTCTCCATTACTAAATGGTTTACATTTAATTTATAAGTTAATTAATTTTTAAATGAAGCCAATGTGTTTCGAGTATTGATAATAATTTTTCCACTCACAAAAGCTCAAAACGAGGTCGTTCCAAAATGAACAAGTTAGCGTAAAGAAAGAGCGGGCCCCAGGACTCGGGGGCTTAAACACAACGGGTGTTCCTTAAAGAGAGGGCGTTCGACGAAACCATACAAACTGGTTGTATATGTCGCAGGACAATTGTTGGATTGGACCGATCGAGATCTTACCGGCCGGTATTTCTTGATTTGCCTGTCCAATCCTTCCATAATGTTCAAAGCTTCACCTTTGGTTACCAACCCGGTCGCACTTTGACAAATCGCTCGTGGGAGCAACTGAACGACGCTCAAACCAAAGCCTGTAAGACTTATCTCAACTGGGCCGCGGTCGTTTATAATCGGCCCCCAAAGTTGCGCTGCCACAAAACTATATTATGCAATAATGTTTATAGAAACATTTTCAGTAAATATTGTTAAATTGAGTAGTTACGAAGCCGTTGGCTATCCTTAACACGAAAATTATATATGGGCTCTATCTGATGTACTGGCGACCATCTGCCGAAAAATTAAGTCTGATGAGAGATATAGCAATGGGTTCACGGTCAACTCCGCCAGTTACCGAATTGTCTGACATGAACTTATTTCATATTGACTATTAGATTATTGAACCCGTACATATGGCGTGCAATCGACGCGTGTTTTAGACAATGTATTTTTTCTACAACTTAACAACACATTTGTATATAGGAAACTGTTTCTGTCATATTGATGGAATTTGTAACATAAACTTCAATAAACAACTTCTTTGTTTTGTATTTCTCACCGACTTCGTGTTATGTGACCACCGTAAAAACCTGATTCTTTGTAAGCAAATTATAACATATTTCACAGAGTACAACGCAGTCCTCGCAAACAACAATATACACTGGGACTGGTCTAATCGCAGTTTGTATCCTGTTGCTCGTTTAATTATATTAATGTCGCTAAATGTTAGACAAGTTAAACCGAGACAAGTCATAAGATTATTACACAGTCCTGCATCCTCCGACTTAAAAATAACGAACAATTTAATTATAGTCACAGATCTGTTGTAATACTAATGATGTTTGTAGAAAAGGCTCGATGAGAACGTTTATTGAACATATCCTTGTATCTTGAGAGACATCTGGCCTCCAGGGACACACTTAACTTAATAATAGGCAGAACATTACTCGATTGTAGGTCTGTTAGTCACGGCGCTGACATAACTTGAATGTAAACCTAATTCAACGTCTCATCTTGATTTTTAATATCTTATTTGAATACTTCTACGATTGGGTTTGGCATCCTGGAACATTTTACAGCTCGCACACCACATTTGAATAACTAATTTGGTGCTAAGATTATAATCAATGTTATTGTCAAGGCAACGAGCGCCTCCTGGCGTGCCGCGGGCGATCCGCGACTTCCGGCCGGTTGAAGGAAGGAAAATAAGAGTTGGATAACAGTCATAACACATCATGACGATAAGTACTATTGTATGTTACATGTTATACCGATAACCATATATTAAATCGAAGTCACACGGACAACGGCTGTATTAATGTCATATGTTAATTTGTAATGTTGCCAATATTTGTTTGAAACTTAAAAATATATGGCCAATACAATATAATAGTCATTCCAAGAAGATAGTTTATTATCGACTAAGTCATTATGGTCTCGGACTTCTATGAGAGATAAGATATTGTATGTTATCTGTACTGACGTGTTGCCGCTTGCCTTCGCCGCCCGCTTTGTTAGTTCGACATCAAACGGTTCTTTACCATCGATCGATATTGTTTTTTCAATGAAGTTAAATTATTTTCTGAACATTTCTCCGAATTTGGCAATATTTTTGATTTTTAATTTTACTTCATTAGAGTCAAGTTTACATCATTTAAAGTAAAACCGGTTTATGATTTATTTTTAAGGCCTTTTCTGAATTTGCAGAGAGATTTATAAATATAAGCAGCAGTGTTTGATAATGATGTCAATGACGAATATTGTGAGCAGAAAACA
>DVQP01001342.1:0-15929 GCA_018231745.1 Danaus eresimus
ATTTTAAATGTCTTAAAAACGATGATAGTGATGTATAACAGTCATTAATTTAAAATTTACTAAATTCACAATTTAATTGTATAAAATGAAAAACAGTGTCAAATAATACTATATATAATTAATATTATTAAAAATGTCCAATGAATAATGTTTTAGATGTCACAAATATCGTATGTATTACGTTGTATGTACGTATTCGTTACGATTAAAAAGTATGAAACTATAGGCTGTATAAGGTGTGTGCCACGTGCCGTGACAATGGCTGTGCCTTGTGGGATGTGAGTTGAGGAGCCTTTGGACGCCGTGGTTTATGGACAGACGGTTAGCAGACGCCGCGCGGCAAACGCGACTCGATGATACAACTCCAAACCGCGACTCTACGTCTTTGACGTTCCGTTTGACCTCACCACAACATGCATTCGGTGAGTTATAAATGATTTTTGACGATTTCTTTCTGTTACAACATATAAATTAATTTAATATGTAATTTATTTAATTGTATCCGTGAAAGGACGATTTCATAAACATATAATTAATTATTAGAAGTGTCGAAGATTAATACATTTACGACCGGCGTTACTGAATTTAGGATTAAATAAAATTAACTACTTAACAATGGCGGTGCTGTTAAATTGAAATAAGTGACGTCTTCTATACGTAATTAAATCAATAACGTTACTCTTTCGGCACTTTCTAAAAATGAGATAACCATTACGCTCGTTAGACATGAAACAATCAAATAATTAAAGCATGACATATTGTATTCACGCTCGTAAATTTAAATTAAAACGGATCCAATCGCTTCTAAAATCGTGATTGTTGGGAAATTACGCGTTTTTTTTTATTGTCACACCACTATGTAAGTTAAAAAAATAATTGAAATAAAATATTTTTAAACAAAAATGTTATTAATCTAAGTTAAAAGGTTGAATTAAACAACATTACAGTCGAAGTATACGTATATTGTTTTGATAAAAAACATAGGTATTAAGTGTGACCTTAAAAAAAACAATTGAATGAATATATTCGAGCTGTACTTTACTCGAAAATAAAAAACAAGTTCTACAAAAAATATATACAAACATTGAGACAATGGCACACAAAATCCAGGGAAATCATGTAAGTAGTGGAGACGGGTAAAGTTCGCATACGTCGCGTGGGCACATCCTCACCTTGGGAGTGCTGGTCAACGACACATAAAACGTGTGAAAGTGTTAATATTTCTTTCCTGCACCCACTCGTAGCAGCAAGACAAACAATAGTTTAGTTCACACGACATTCAAGGGGTTTGTTACAATTAATTATTATGATTGGCACTATAAATAGGACCTTATAGGGATTGCACGTTACGGTTTTTTAATATTAACGTTTTATATGATGTAACGTAATTTCAAAATAGCCTTTCCGATTCAAACATCAATGTATCACTCACCCCGACGCGGTGACCATAAAACGCCCGTGGCGCCGTTCGGTCTGGTAGGAGAGTATTTCTCACGCTCCAACCTGTCCTCAAATAATCGCTTACGCATCTTAGTTTAATAAATAGATGACTCAAAACTTTCACTAACCAAATTTTGTATGGATACAAGTTTTTCGGAAGTGCGTCAATTGGTTGATGTTATTCGAACCAGTTACGTTCTGCCAGACGGAGAGCGAACTAATTTAAAAAAAAATCTATTTGGTATAGCTATTCGAAAACGTTAATCAAGGAAATTTGCATTAATTTAGTTTTTATGATCTTACTAAATAGAACGATATATCAATCAGTCTATTAAAAAAGATTTAAAATCTATATGTTTTTTAAATGTCGTATTACTTTTAAAATTATTGTTCATTTATTGTCTTTTTTTTTTCGATCCAATAGGGTCAATGGGCTGTTTGTTTAAGTAAAAAATAAACAATCATATATAACAAAACAAAGCGAATCAGTAGGATAATATATATATATTAATACGTGATGCAAAACTTTGGATACCTTTTTACGAAAATTAGGCGGACGCAGGAACATAAAATTTGCCACATTTATAGTTTATGTGTAGGAGAAGTGCAGAACGCTAATATTTTTCAATAATAATGCTTTTAAAGTACATTAAATCAATAAATAAAATATTACACAGCTACCATGCATTTCACGCACACGTACATACACAAGTATATGTACACGCATACATACACTGTGGTCAAATTGTTTCTTTTGTTTTTCAATTGTGGTCGAATTTCAACCACTGGGCGACCACTCGTATAAATAAATCGGTCAGAAATAATAATGATTAAACCTATTAATTTCTTAAAATTATAATTTAGTGCGTTTCGTCTCCTTTCTAAACTTGGACAGTTCCAAGATTTTTCATTCATAAATCCAAGTCTCTAGTAACGTTCAAGAATTGAATAAGCTTTAACTTTAAAGCTAAACACTGTGCTTGTTAAAGCTGACCATGCAAATGCTTCAGGTATGTTAAATGCAAGTGCGCTTTTGTTATTATCTCCGTGACATACAACGGTATTAGTAACAAAAGATGAAGCAGCCGCATTTTGTTATTGAAATGTATCTCGTTATACGTGTCCTCCAAGATTATTGTTTTGCAGACGTTTTCAATAAATCAATTATCTTTTTAATTTAGTATTTTATAGCTACTTACATATATTGAGGAAATAATGTTACATAAAATAAGAAAAATCTTAATCTACTGTCATTAGTACAAATTGCATGGTGACAAAGTAATCGAATATTATGAAGGTATGAAATATATTTTTTGATTGCATATGAATTTTATAATGTGAGGAACATATAAGTACCTTGTTACATACATGAAATCTAAAAAAATCTATAAAAATATTCTTATTATATTAAAATATCCGAATCTAACTTATTAACAAACATTGTATTTTCAAGTTTTTGAACGTAATCTCGACAAAACTACTTAGTTTGCATTAAAATATCAGTGTACAGAATGATGGCATTAAAGGGTATAATCTTAGTTGTACGCATGTACCTGTATTTATCATCTAGCCAATGTAACTAATAAGTATGGCATAGTATTGTGTTTGTAGGGTAAATTTATACACACATTCGTGGACGTTTTCACCTGAGGACGTGAGTGGTACACGTGATCGGTGTAATGTGGCTTGTAAAACTATAGGACTCGGTTAACCACAATAGCTGATAAATTTAGAAATTGAAAGTTCCACCTAGCCATTGCCAATATTGACCGAACGTGACCGTTTATTTCTGATATTTTTATTTCCATACACATTCAAATATACTAACGCGTTCATAGTTTTGTAGACGCAAACTTGTATACTATAATGTTTGGAAGTATTCACAAATGTTTTCAATAAATTAAATAATTCTGAATCGTTGTGTGTTCTGTTGTAAACTAGACGAAGACGAAGACTAAAAATGTTGATAAAAGAGAGTGAAAGGAAGATGGAGCGGGACAAATTAAATGTTAAATATCGTACCCCTATTCACTACGTGTAGCCATCATATTGGTGATGCAAAACACGCGCTGCTTTCACTGCGGCCGGCTAACGTATCCTGGTAATATGCAATTCGTAGAGTCCAGAAATTATTTTAACCACTTGTCCAAAAGCCATTGCTTTTTTAATTTTAACATGATTTATTTTGGCAAGCTTATAATTTAAAATGAATACCGTAAATATTGACAAAAAATAAATAATCTCCTCGCTCGACAGGACCAAGTCAACATACATTTTCATCCGTTATAAAATAAATGCAATCCACATTTTTCCGTAATAAGTGATTGAGGTCAGGCACTTCGTACATAAGCATGATGATGGTTTAATTATTAAATTAGCTCGTCTTTCTTCCCGCCGTTCGGTATTTTAACGAGCGGAGTACGATGTGCGTATTCAAAAAACTGCTGCCAATTCGACACCGCTCTAATTGCATGGAAACCGATGTGGTTACGCGGCCGATATTTATAATTAAAGAAGTAACGTAATGGCGGGTCGGTGTGGACAGTAATAAATTATACTCGTATATTTTGCGGGGGTTTGAATCATTTATTACGGTGTTTTTTTTTTTTAATTAAGTGACGGCCTTTTTAATGAACTTAATTCAATCGTTTTGTCTGTCGACTAAGTTATCACAGATTTCGTATGTAGTTCAAGCTTTATATATAACATACAATTTAGTTAGGAAGATTTGTTATAGATTTAAAGTTATCAACATTTTTCAATATTGTTTCCACGAAAGCTATTTTTATTTTAGGACGATACATACTTATCAAAATTTGTTTAAGAGATGGATTTAATAGATACGGACTAAATTGTTGTATTTTATATTTTTTCGTTAATTAATATTATATTTCAGTTATTTTTATATTACTAGGCACAGAAACCTCTTCTGTATTATGAAAAATATTCTCTCACTACCTTATACATTTTGCGTTTTTTTATGACTCGAGTTAAGTTTACTGAGTTTAAAAAAAAAATTAAGGACCCAACTTTTTAACAAGAATGTTAAGATAATAATTTATTATATTCATATAAATTTACATGTCTTTGTATAATATTACTATCCTGAGCACTGAGCAGCACCCGTCGTTTAATACCTATTAACTTGTAAAATTATTTCAAATTTCATACACAATATATTTAGGTATTATAATAATGATGTCTTATTTCAGAAAAAGAAACTCTGTTTAATCGCTTTTCTGTCTACGTGTTTGGAAATTTTAGCGACTGCGGAACCCAATACATCATTGTTCAAACAAGCTCCCAACGCTTCTTGTGAGTAGAAATAATAACATTGATCAATTTATCTAAATTTATAAAAAAATATTATCGAATTGTTTTTTTATTTATAACATGATCATTTTTCCAATCCGTTTTAAAAATGTCCCTATCTTTTTCAGATAATGATAAAACAGACTTAAGCAGTATTGCTTCTATTTTCTCTCCTCGTATGGACTTTGATCAATGGAAACCATTGACTGGCCGTGGAGATCCCCTGCGCAATGATCCTACTTACGATTACGAACCACCGGTTCTAGAAAGAGTCCATTATTGGGCTGATGATAGCCGTACGGAACGTGAAAAATATCCGGAGAGAAAGTCCGAAGTGCTCGTTTTAGGAGTGTCTTCACGTAAGCCCAGTGTCGCGTCAAGACCGCCCGTGCCTACGCCCTCCAGAAGATTGACTCGGCCACCAGGATTTTCTAACAAATACGAAGATTATACTTACAAATTTGGTGAACATTATCCAATGACCATACTTGTTCCACCGCCACCACCTCCAGCTGGTCAAAAACCACCTCTGTTTATCCTCAATGACGATAAATTTTCTTTGCCAACATTCCCTCCGAAACCTACCGATCCAACTCAAATCATAAGAGATACCACAACCACACCGGAACTCATAACCTCGTATGCATTCCAAGAAGCTAATCTCATTTATCAAGAATCTACATTGAAACAAAATTGGTTCAATAATATCAACAAAACAACAAGCCTTCCCAATAATACAGTTAGCAGTGATTATGCTGGCTGGGGTCCAACTACACAATTCGATGATGTCAATGACTCGCACAACGTTATATCATACAATGATCACCATAACATAGAGTTCACTAAAGAACCGCTCGCATACTACAAACCAATGTTCTCACAAGCTCCACCGCTGCCAGAAACAACTGAAAAAGCTATTACATCGCCAGCATTTTTACCAACAGTACTTCCACCTCTATCTACTCTCAGTGATGTCAATGAAGATTGGCCATCAGAAGAGACAACGCAAGAAACATCAACAGAGACTCAACATTACTTTAGGGAAACAACGACGGAGAAATCTACAACGCAATCTTTTCATTCCACTTCTGCTCCAGTGAGATCCCAATCAAGCATAATAGATATGTTGGGTTCGATGATATCAATGCCTATGGTAACAGATCCCGATAGACCAGAAGATCATTTGTATGCACATGCGTCAAACACCGTTCAAATATTCAAGGAACATACAACAGAAGAGGCTGATTTAGAAAAAATGCAAACAATGCAACCACCTCCACCAATAAAACATCCAGAAACAGTGACGGAGGCACCGAGACAACCGTTCCACATAAATCCGCATGTATTAAACAATTTTATACATGAAAAACCTGCTGGACATACCAACGATCCCTACCTCCATATGCGTTTTACAACACCACCTCCTACTGTGACCGAAGCACAAACTATACCCACATACTTAATTATACAAGGTCATTCTAAAGTTAAAACCTACGGTTCAAAACCAAAACCGTTAAGCGGCGCTGGAAATAACGAAATACCAAAACCGAATGAAACCAACGAAGTGAAACACCTCCATCCTATTAAAGATAAATATTCCAAGAAGGCAGAAAAAAACGATCCAAGCAGGGAAAGTAGGGCGATAAACTTAAAATCACTTGTGGATAATGGCCTCGGTTCCATTGAAATCCAGGAAGCTGATGTCGGCATCAAATACGATGTTAGTGATGGCAGTAAGGTGCCTATAGAAATATATAGAAAAGGAATAGTTGATAGTGATGAAAACGATTACTCTCATAAACATAAACTTACAACAAACGAAAGAAGCAAGAGACATATAAATATAGAGAATATATTGTCCATTGAAGATTCTCTAGAAGACGACGTATACGATTTATTTTCAAATAAGAAAAATGGCACCGAATTTTCAAAACTAATTTCAGAAACGATTTTAAGTGACGATGATGATGAGAGCACAGATGATAGATGAATTAACTAGCTCCTTTCTAATTGATAGACAATTCTACAAAATTGATGCCAAAAACCGATTGTTTACACACTCATTCAGTACTAGAATTTTAATCGGAAACTAAGAAGTTGAGATTATTTGGAAAGTTAAAATGAAATTAATTTACTTGTTTTAACCTAGATAGTAATTTCAACGCGACTATGTCCCACCGTATAAAACGATTAGCTTTTGATGTAAAACATTGCAGTAAAAGTTTGTATTTGTCAAAGGTGACGAAATGTGAAGAAAAAATGTAATGTTGCTATAATAATAACTTTATTTATTTCAGCAGTTATTTCGACATAATTTAAAGTATACTTACTTACTGTGCCAACATACGTACATTTTAGAAAATATATAGGTATTAATATTAATATGTTAAAAATAAATTATTTTTTATTGTGAACTTATTTCCATAGGTACTATATAGTAACCGTCTTGGCTAACCATAATAGTTGATTTTAAATTAAATATAAATTTATTATTAGAAAATATATTGCTCTAAAATATAATGGAAGTATTTTCTTATTTTATCTTTATCTATTATAGGATTTATTGATTTCACTTTTTTTATTATGTAGGCATAGATGTAGACATCTCAAGAACGACGTATGCGTCAAACGCTGCAACGGGCTCGTCCCACTAACACAAGTTTCTTACCATCTTTTTCGTAGAAAGATACAGGTGACTTAGACAAAGTGAAAGCTTGTTTATGAACTGCTAAAGACGACGTTTATTGATATTGGATCAATTGAAATCACAAATTAATAACATCTAATCAAAGCAAATAAAAATAATTGTAGAACAATCTTAATATTGTATTTGAATAGACCGTAAAAAATCAAAGATAGTTAATAAACTGACACTAATGTAATGAAGCTTGTTTATTTCACAATTAGCGTCAAGTTTAGAGTGATTACACCAGTCCGCATTGCAGAGACATACCTTATAATCCGCTTCTGGTAGTCTGAAATGAACAGAAAATGCAATAATATTTATTATCATTAAATATATTTTTTAAATAATTTCTGATTTCGCGCATAAGGTAATATTTATTAATTTATTACGCATTTACATTACTATATAAATTTTATCGAAAGATTTGAAAATAAATTCCAGCTTACAATGTAGATCTAGATCGCGTAGGGCTTTTAATAGATATAGCAAATTCACGATATAAATTATATATATGCTAGCTCAAAGTTAAGATTCCATATCTTAAATTTCATTGATGCAATTCAAAGAGATTTTTGTTGACAGTTTGGTTGGTTTTTATAATTAATATTGATTTTACCTTTCAAATCTACAAGTCATGGCTCTAGTGGGCGTATCCATAGCTCTGGGGAATGGATCCTGAGCTCTAGTTTGGTAGCAGCCACGTTGGACAATCCACGAATGTCGAGCGCGGGCAATCCACGAACGAACAAAGCACATTGCATTCTCTGTAAAATCTTACTCTATACTTGCATATAGCTATATGGTCTGTTTTTTTAGGCAGAACATTAACAATTTGTTTCACATTTAATAATTAATAAGGTCATTTAAGAGGAAGGAAGGATATGCTGTTAAAAAAAAAAGTAAAAACCTCCAGTGCAGTTAACCAGATATCGTCGGCTGTTATTGAATCCTAGTGAAGTTTCGACAAAGTTTCCTCCACATTGATCCCAAGTTAAATGTGTAGATGAACAATTGTAGCATTGAAGTGCTGAGGTATTTATAAAAAATAATAAAAAGCAATTGAAAAATAATATTATTTTACAATGCATTCTTTACAAACTAAAGTATGTTCCTTTAGTTTTTGGTAAATAACGTATATACATAATTACTGAATAAAAAAATTAACACCTAACGAAGTATTAACGGCAATGTCACGTTTGACAAATTAGGCCAATTATAATTTCAGTTATAAATGAAATATAAACTTTTTTTGTTAACGATAAAAAAATACAATCCTAAAGATGTATTTTTTTACCCAAAAATGGGCATTCTCATTTTTATATTTTTCTCTTGCTTATCCAAACGGTTTATTCATATTTATAGAAAAAAGTTATCTTTTATGATTTTGTTGTAAATGACACTAATAACGTCACCAATATCAATTTGTTTGATTGTAGTATAACAATTTAAAAACCTGAAATTGCGTTTTACCAATGAAAATGATGCCAGCCTCATCTATTATCTAAATATAATCGTAGATTGTGTTTTGGAATAAGAATTTATAATTGAATGGCTAACATGCAAACTTCAATTTTTAAGTAATACTTGAGAGATTTTGAAATTACTATGAAAGTCGAAGCAGTTCCAAAGTAGGATGAAATAACGTCCCCTAGATAGGAAAAGTAACAAACAGAAAATTCTCTCAGCTGAGTTACTAAAAAGCACCATTTTAAACACTTCAATTTCATTTATATAATTATTAATTTAGGTTATAATTTATAATATCTTCATGACGCCTTACAGGCTTTACTTGTTGAAAATTATCCTTCCATAGTCAAGATTATGCTGTATATTTTTTATTTTAGACTAGTTAAAAACTCTTTGTATATAATCAAATCACATACCTTCTTTGCACAAAACTGTTAAGGAGCATTTTAATCTGGACGTTTCCCTTTTCCTGGAGCCCAACAACCATTTCGTTGTCAATGGATCTTCTCCGAATTCTCTATTGCTTAGAGTACCATTATAACACAAGAGGCTATAAGAATTTCTTATGAAAAAATAAAGATATAAAAAAACGAGACTTGTCAATTTCATTGCCCTTGAGATTATGATAATTTTAAAGAATACTTTATTTTATAGTAATGCTTTTATTTATTGTCTCTATTGAAATTCGTTCAAAATTACAAAGCCATAAAAAAACATATTTTGCTTGTCTCTCTCCTGTAATGTTACCTAATATGAATGACGAAGTAAATAAAAATACATATTAATATTTTTTTTTTCAATGTATTTGAATGTTTAATAAATTGATAACTATTCACTATCGGTGAGGTAACAATTTTGTAGAATTATTTCTGCGATCTATAATTCTAAATTTACATTCTAATTGATAAATTAGGGTTCACCCATATTTTTTAATTTTTTTTTTTACTAAACATTGAAAATAATGGCAATATCTCAACAGACTAGGACATTCCAATGACACAGGGTGTACCCAAAGCGTGTGATCCGCCGCACAACATCCAAACATTACAAGTTTACAAGACCACTGAAATTTCGAGATCTCTGACGTCACCCTTGGACCCAGCAACTAAATTATCAAACAGAGAAACACTTCAAACGGGCTAACAATTATATACAATGGAAACACAAATGGACATTCAATCCTTACATACATTAATTTGAACAATTCAAAATCTCTATACATCTTGCGATAACAAATCCCTACCCTCCTTAAAATTGAACATGCATGAAATATATTTACCACATCACATTCTTCAGAAACTCCAAACTTTTAAACATAGTGATATTTCAATCAAAGCCACAATTTAAAAAAAAAACTATTCCTCGTTTTAATCTACATTTAATAAAATGCATGACATATCTTTATTTATATATTTTATTATATCAATACTAATTTATCTATGAGGATAACATCTGTATAACATATTCTAGATAAATGTCAGACAAACTTTAAAGTTAATGTAACTCTGCTGATTGGCAGTGAGATACAAAGATCTTTTAAAGTACAGTTCAATATTTTATCTTTACATATTTAAATTTTTTTCATTGTCATGTACTTCAATATGAAGTGAGGTCAACTTTAAATTACTATTAAAATTTTCACAATACCATATAAACCTCTAATGGTTTTAATTATTACAATTTATTATGAGTAAAAGGAAAATTACACTTGAATTTTTCTTTTTCAATATTATGAAACAGTCAATGTGATAAAAAAAATATTTACCATTAAAAAAAATATAACGAAAATAAACTTTACAAAAACAACAAGAATTTTATCCTTTAAATTTAAAATGTTACATACATATGTATTGTTAGTATCAGTAATGTCCAAAGTTTGTGTGATGGTAATAATTTATGCTCAAACTAAGAATTCTATGTGAGAATATTTCAATAGTAAATAGTAGGAGGGTACAGACTACAGCGTCCTGTTGGCGGCGGTTTAGCTCAATGTGTTGTTCACAACGAGATTTATTGTTCCAATATTAACTAGTGATAGATACCAACAGACTTACTGGCATCAGCTTGTGTGAAATAATTGTACATTGTCTACAACATGTAAACTCTATTATGTTGAACAAAGAAAACAAACTTCAGATATATATAACATCAGTTGCACTATTATTGCATAAAGAAATCTGCTTACAACAAATTTATCGAAACCATACATATCAATTCTAGTGGGACGTATCACCATACTGGATTTTGTCTCGTTGTGTTGCTATTGTATCTGTATATTTAACTAACTGTCCAATCAAGTCCCCAGCGCTCTGAAACTTTTAATTGTGCAGCCGCAGCATCTTTCAGTGAAAACAAATGTGTCATCTCCTGTTCCGTCTTAGCTAATGCGATGGCCTTCTCAAATAGTTCCAGTGACCTTCTTAAGTTGCCCCTAGAAAAAAGATAGAGAAAATTATTGTAACAATTGAAACTATTGAATTAAAATATGTCAATGTAAAGCATTCCTTAAGAATGAATCTAAGTCTTATTTCTTCACAACAATTCATTTTACTTAATGTATAAAACAAAAGTGTTAAACATAATAGATCATAAAAATCAGGTAAACATTTCCTCTTTTGAATGGACATTTGTGGACCTAATAAATAATGCATGAATTATGTATAAAATACAAAATAATATGACATTTTCAAATCACTTTCTGATAGCACATGATTATATTAGTTAGATAACACAAATAATATGCAGTGATAACCTTTATCTCCAGTAGTCAAATCAGAAAAACTGAGAAAAATGACTTTATTTAAATTACAACACCTTATCTGTAAATTTTATTGAGACATTTTTATTAATATAAGAAAATATTATGTATGTATCCATGTTTAAAATAAAATATGACTTTTTATGACTGACTGGCAACAAGTGACTCATCAGTGATGTAATCATGAGTGAAAGATTTTTTTTGTAATATCAGTATACAACCACAATTTTATCCATACAAAAATTACTCTTACCTTTGAACTTCAATAGTTCCGAGAGTTTCGTATGCAAAGTCACATTTATCGTCAATTTCGATTGCTTTATTAATTAATTTAACAGCTTTATCAAAGTCTGTGCTCTTCTGTAACTGGACCAATCCCTTATGTACATATAATGTTGCATTGCTGGGATCCACTGCTAATGCAGACTCGAACAGAGCCTCTGCATGACCCCACTCTTGTTGGTCAGAGAGGACTTGGGCATATAGAATGTATACCTCAGCACAACGTGGGAACCTCTCAAGAGCACGCTCAAAATCAGCTCGTACTTGGGTCAGGGCTGTGACATTTTTATGCAATTGTGCATGTCTGTAGTCAGCATAGCATTTCTGTATATAAGCAATCGAAAAATCAGGATTAAGTTCAACTGCTTTCGCAAACTCGGCGGTCGCTTCGTCCATTCGTTCCAAAAGAAGATAAACTTGACCACGGTGGTGGTATATATCGGAATTGTTGGGATCTAACTTAGCTGCAGTGGCAAAGTCTTCTAAACAACGATCTGTGTTTTCCAGTTGAGTGAAAAGTGAAGCACGCTTGATGAGAGCATTGACCCTTACTTTCACTGGAGCATCACTATCAATCACAGCTGCCAGGTCAGTCAGAGCTTCGTCATGTCTACCCAACAGCAAATAGAATGTTGCTCGTAAAAGTAAAGCTTCAAACTTATACTTTCCACTGGAATCTAACTCTTCAGTGCAAGCATCAACCACAGATTCATAGTCTAATGAATCTAGAGCATGTTTAGCTTTAGCAAAACCATTAGTAGCATTTTCCTCTAATTCTACTTTAACAATGGGATCTTCAGAAAATGCAGAGAAGTATGTTTTAATAAAGTGTTTTGATGGCATAACAGGACGTCTCTTGGCTAATGCTTCTCGTGCGTGCTGTCTTCCGAGAGCTTTAAGAATTCTATCCGCATTAACCAGTGAGCTCTGTACTTGGAATCTTTCGAGGATACAAGCAGATGTAACATCTTCCAAAGCAAGGACTAGATCCCCACTCTTCTCTGCGGCTCTAGACCGCCGAAGGAAGGCTTTGACATATTTTTCGTTAAGTTTGAGAGCAAATGTGCAATCTTCTTTTACTTGCTCCCACATCTCACGTTTTTCGTAGCAGGCCGAGCGGTTTTGATAAAAGGTAGCGAGATCAACGGGACGATCTGGTGGACATGTCTCAATAGCTTCGTTGTACAGAGCAATTGCCTTATCATATTCACATGCGTGGAAAGCTCGGTTTCCGGCACCCTTTAACTTCATAGCGCGGTCAATAGCGCTCTCGGATGCCTTCGCATTATCTTCGTTATCTAATGAAATTGTTGCTTTTGCCTTTAACTCGGCTTCTTTTTTCTTGTCAGGATCTTCTAATCTATTCCTTAGATAAAGGTAACCTAACCCAATAGCTAAAGGAGCACCCAATAGAATGGCAAGTTGCCACTTAGGAAATGGTGTACTACCCGTTGACGCCATCCTTGATAACTAAATAAAATATTAACGATTCACCATTTATTTCTTTTCGAATAAATTAAACGATATAGGGAACTTTAAATTTTATGATTTACCAAGTCCTACCAATCTTGTAACCTTTTCATTTGACGCTTGGTCTGACTGTATAAGAATTATGACATCCATCACAGATAAAAAACAAATATTTTAACACAATAAAAAGCAAATACTTTTCAACAAACAAGTTATTTATAAATTAATCATAAATACAGTAGCACTGTATAAAATTTTCTTTGTGGTTCAATATAAAAAAAAGATAAGTAAAGTAATGAATTTAAGATAATATTAATAACATAGATTTTATACGTAACGACTGCAACCAGTTTTTGCTTTCACAGAAGAAACTCATATGTGCTTCTAAAGACGAGTATATAGTGTTTTTTTCACTTTTCTCAATTAATTAATTACAATCTTCATAACAATATTAATATAGAAACGGACATTTACACATAAAGAATTGGGGGAAATTTGTATCAGAGATAGTAATTGTAATTTACGTAGATTGTAAATGTACTATAAAGTTGGGTTTGTTATACACATATGTTTAAGAAATTAAATTAAATGTAGTCATGTGACTTAATGGTGTCACTGAAATAGAATACTAATATTATCTATGTTTATTATATATTTTATCGGCCTGACATTTATACTTTCCTTTGTCACATAATGTCAAATGTCGTAAAAATAGGAAAATCAGATTTTTCAGTTAATAGGATAACTGAATTTAAAGTAATAAAATAATTTAAGGACTAATTTTTATTCATCATAACTTATAAATTCTTATTCATAACTTCAATATGTTTAGTTCGAAACTATTAAATATAGTAGGTATTTCATGTATAAACATAACCTTTTGGGTTTGAATGATTAATTTTGTATAAAATATGGTTTGTTTTTAGGTAAAACTAAATCGTTGTATAAATCCAAAAACATTTGCGAAACAGAATGCATCATTTCAATGTACTCAGAAGCGACAGAAAAGCGACTTATACGAGCCTGATTACCTCATTGTAAGTAAGAGTTATTAATATAAATTATTATATTAAATAAGTTTTCTTCAAATTACAAAAAGTATCGTTAGGACTGTTTATCACCACAATATATATTAAAGATTTTAAAATACTCGATAGCTGTTCCAAATATTATTTTATAATATAACAGGCATTATACTCATAGAGTTCTGTGAGAAGTTCTCATTAAAAGAAAAAACGTCTATCAAAGTGGAAAATAAAACAACAAGCTAATAGATTAGTTCTAGGCTTCATATTGTCATTATTTCAGTCTCCTTGATGCTGTTATTTCTAACAGTATCAAAAAATAATAAAGTTATATTAATAATAAGACAGACAGTGTGAAGTTCTCCATCCAATCATATTATAAATTTCAATCACAATATATGTCATTGTAGACCCTCCTAGTGACACCATCAAAGACAATAGCTCTAACAGCTATATTCAAGTGAAATTGATAAAACTGAAAAAAAAAACATAGCCATGCTACTATTAAATGTATAATAAATCATAACATTTTTACATAACCGGTTAGTGCAAAAATATATCAATGAGACATTTTACACATTTAATTTAACTTCTCATTTATGATGAGGTATATTTTTTTTTATTCTTTACATGGACTCATCTGTAAGAATCTAAATTTTGAAGATGAGGGTTAAAATATTTTGTTAAATTTATAATTTTTATATTTTATTTCCAGAGTATGCAACCCGATGAACCTGTCTATAATTTAATAAACTTGCAACTCAAAGGTTACGACTTCACTCTACTTGAATCATGTCAAAAAGAAATACATAGATATGCTGAAGTAATGGGAATTGAAGTTGAAGATGGGTTCGTTGATTATTTAATTCACATTTAGATCTTTCAATTCCAAGTCACATATAATAGGTGAATACAACACAATATCAAACTAAAATATTTTCGGATTTAGTATGTGATTTTTATTAGTTTAAAACTACATAATCAGACAGACAACATTGGAATTACGTAGTTTTAAACTAATAAAAATCGCATAGTAAATCCGATAATATATTAGTTTTATTTAAATTACTCGCAAAAATCTTAGATCTCATTACAGCATAATATCATTAGAATTTTTTAATATCTGCAAGCTGAGGAGATGTTTTTTAAACAATTTTCACATAAAAACATGTTTACTCTACTGTTGCATAGATTTTTTGTTTTAATTATGATGGGTTTTTTTTAGTTGGGCAACACCAGCTCAACAGTTGAAGATACAAAGATTTAAGCCCAATAGCACAGCTATGGAATCTGAATATCATCTTAATGTTTATGAAAGGAATGTTCAGGTATTTTTTTGGTTTTCTAAACTTACTACTACATACTAAATTTCATGTCCAAAACAACAAATTCTCAGTTGCCTTAAATACTTTCAGTTTTTAAACAGAAATATAAAATTTGTAATAGTTACTAATCAACACACACACACACACACACACACACACATAAT
>DVQP01001343.1:0-15929 GCA_018231745.1 Danaus eresimus
TATATAACTATAAAAGTGTAGTATATTATAATTATTTTAAATGTATTATAAAACTATCATGACTACCAAAGGATAAACTGAAGACAATATCAACATGTACATATATTACAAACTTTTTATATTTTAAATTTACTTACCCTTCTCCCTTAATGTATGAGTTACAAAAGATCTCTTTTTCTCTCTTAAAGGAAATAAGATCCTTTTCGTATCATTGCCATAAATTAAAACTGAAATAATAATTGAACGATAATCACAATAATACTGGCGTAAAAAAAATTAGCAATTGTGACAAAAGTTGTCTTTTATACATACGTTACAAAATTAGATAGGGCTTACGTAATTTGGGTCGAATATTCTTAAAATTAATACAATACAGATGTTTTTGCTATTTACTAATTACTTTTTATGCAATATTGTTATTTTCTACCTTTTATTGAAGCCAATGCTGGTGCGTTTTTAGCGAGTAGTAAAGTTTTAGAACAATGCAAATCTCTGAGGCATTTCGCACTACAGTTTATATTTCCTTGCCACTTAACGCTCATAACGACTATCGGGCGAATTAATATCGAACCATCCATCTATTTTTGAAAAGTTTTATTTTATACAAATTACAAAACTGGTTTCCATAAATGTACAACTTAGAAATTTATTTAATGTTTATGGAGTTAAATAAGAAACATTTGATGGCAACACAAAAATTTGTTTCAAATATTTAGGGTCTTTTTAGCGATTTAATATAGTAGAAACTAGAAAAAAAAAGAATAGTTGTAGTACATGAATAAAGAAATAATTACGCTATCTTTCAAGCAAATAGGTTCATCAATCCGTGCAGAACACTCCTTCTTACATGTAAACAGTGATATAAGTTTACCCAGTTTCTGAAGATTTTTCAGATTCTGTAAATTACATATTTTACTAAACTAATTGAATTGATTTTATAAAATAACATAAAATATTAACGTACGTCATAAGAACAGGATTCAATTTCATACAAAGGCGTGAAAACTATGTCGATAGTAGGTAACTCAATAACAGTTAGCTTGATACTCCTAATTATTGCATTATGCTGAAAAAAAATATGCCTTCTTAAATAAAATGTTACAGTTTTTAAATTTAATATTTGAGACTCCTTGGAACTATAACCCTAAACCAAAAATTGGGAAGTAATGGTGATTAGGAAAGACAATTGTTCATATTACAAGAACGTGTTAACGTTACGGTTTGATTTAATTGGAGATGATTATGTTATTACCCACAAGTATATTAAATTGCAACTCCAGTTCCTTACACGTCTCATAAATTATTTAACTAAAAACTTGTTACCAAGAATGTAAAACTAAGCTGAACAAAAATTTCAATAAAACCTGTCGTATGAAGATAATGTTTACATACCGTATTACATAAATAGTTGCCAGAGTTATTTGTTTGAACATTCTTTATGTACACTTTTGGACCGTCAACGATTACGTTTTTAAAATCAAGTATTCCGAAACGATCGGTCGTCCAAATATAGTTACTGTATCGATTTTTAGTCGAATCCGACGTGTTACAATCAAATGTTATAGACTCAGCTACCATCGCGTAAATTTCATCCTGAAATCATGAAGCTTATGAACCCATTTTTTGCTATTATAACTTTACACGTAACTTTTTCATATTCAATCTCCTGTAACAATAAACATCCATATTTAATGTCTTATCGATGGAAAATCCGAATTAAAAAAAATCTTATACATAAATATAAAAATAAAAATCTAACAAATAAACTTTACGATAGAAGGGCGCAAAGGAGGTAAATTTTGTAATCCTTCATTAAGTTCAGACATATCAGCATCCAATCTTTTTCTTCGCTTTAAACTTTTTCCATAAATGCCATCTTTTCCTCTTATAAAATTTTCATAATAATCGTTTTCACCGTCCAAAAGTTGAATAAAGTTGCCATTTAAATAAGAATTCTTTTTTTTGTTCCTTGTTCCAGATAGATAATTGGAAAATAAAAGCAAAGGTTTTTGCTTACATCCTGTGTTATTAATTTAATCTTTGTAAATAAAATGTTATGGGTGTCATCTATATGATTCTAAGCCATAGTCTAGAAACTGTAAAGGTCTTCAGTCTTTAACTATTCGTATATATATTTTTATATAACACATTTTATGTTTGTCAATATGTTAACATTCAAATATTTTTGCTTTTGTGTGTAATTCCCACATTTAACCAGGAAAAAATAAAAATAAATTAGGTAGCTGAGCCACAAGTATATTCACGAAAATGAAGTCACTGGGTAAGGAAACCTAGTTTTACAATTAATGCTACAACTCTCATTAATATTTATATTTACCTTCCTCAGTATCATCTTCAACTTGGGTTTCATCATTAACGGTTCTTTTATCCCTTATCCAATCCCATTTTCTAAATCTGTTTCCTCTCATATTTTCAAGAAAATTTAGTTTGTGTAGGCGTTTTTTTACAATTTTTGGTTTTCTAATACATGATCTAATTGTAAAGTACTTTGGTGCTCTCTTATACTTATGGCATGGAATATTTTTAACATAGTTTTCAAAATTACTGTTCATTAACCTCTTTTGTAATTTAGTCACAAAAGCCATGGTAGTAGAAATATCACAAATCTGATCAACACCGACCTCACCAGCCTCTTGAAATAAGGTTCAAATGTATAATATAACACTTTTATTAAGATCTTTAAGAAAATTAAACTATTGAAAATAGATTTCTTATCTTAGGTATTAAAAAAGTTACAGTATTCATAAAAAAACGATATGTTCTCTTACCTTTCAAAGATTTGTTTTCAAAGTCACAAGTGTTTAATATTTTTTTGGTTGGACTTATTTTAGTCAAATTCTAAAACATATTATTTAAATATATTTCTACACAAAGGAATAACGACTTCTAATTATTAATTAAAAGTGCCTTCAATACTAACCATTTTTGTTACTCTAATTACAGATTCAGTATCATGAGTAGTTGGAACAGTTGTCTTGATATTATTTTCTAGCAGATAAACAAATATTGACATTTAATCTTTATTATACTGCATTGAATATGATCTTATCAGTATATTCACTTACCTGGTTTCAGTGTCTTGTTAAGCATGGTTCGAGTTGCCCAAACACCTAAGGAAATATTTCGTTGACTTTTATCTATTTCGTTAAACTGTGGAGATAATATATAATAAATAAGTAATATCGAGTTAAAAAATAAATTAAAACAAAAATTGTTACAAAAGAGATGATCCTAGGGTGACGAAAATATAAATTTAATAGGTTTTCATGTATTGATATGGAGACTATCGCAAGTAAATATGTATTTAAATTAAACTAAAGTTTTACTATGGATTTTATTACTATTGATTTTGTTTCTACATTTTAGCCGGAATTTTAATTTCTATGTAGTAACCGTGATCACTGGTTAACGAGATGAGTGTGTGTCAATCAGATTGTCTTTTGACAATTACATCCAAAGAATTCTTAATTACTTCGAGTATTGTTTTGGATGGACCTAGAATCGGCTGACTGTCTCGAGCTCGAGTAACGTGAGATATGGATATGAGATTATATACTTTTGATAGGGCGACTATGGTGTTATATGCTTGTCAGCTATACCTTCAATTGAAATCAATTTGTTTTTTAGTTTCAATAACATCTCGGATCAAGCTCGATTTATGTCCATAAAAGCGAGGTGATCAGGGTTACTGGCAAATAGTCGATACGTCAGGTAAAATGTAGTATAATAAAATTGCGTACAAGTTAGCAGATAACATAGGATGATTTACATTCAAATATCTTTTAATTTACCTAGCAAAAGGAAAATCTCCATATTTTTTGGATAAGCGGCAAGTTGTTTCAATGTGATATTCTCCTTACCTCGCCTCACGTCACCGGTATAAAAATGCTTTATATTTCTATATGTCAATGTTAAATAATCTGCTTACCTCGGACCTTTGACTGGGGGTGAATTTCCCTGAAATCTTGTATAATATTTGATTTAGTGCATATTTTCCTGGTCGTGAGGTTGTTAAAATAGTAGGAGTAAGACATAGGCCTTTTGTAATACTATGGATAATATGATTGTCAGGATATTTGATATTGTTTTGAGTAATATTGTTATTACTGTAAAGTAAAAATTATTACGACACTATCAAAATCTCCTTCACAAAATTATCTAAAAATTTAAATTAAATCTTTTAACTAACAATATGTATCAATAGTGGCGTTGTGTACCATCAAAAGTTGAAAAGATATTACAGACTTACGAGTTTTTTACATGTACTGAAGGCATCGACGTAGAGAGACGTTCTGTAGTATTCCTTTTGTTTTCACTCAAATCTGCAGATTTTGTTTCTTTCAATAAGTTTAATCTATTTTTTTTATTAGTATCCAATGACAATTTACGTATCATTACGTTGTTATTACTTTTTATTGTTGTAGTAGATCTTTCAGTAATTTCAAGATCGTCGATTATAATAATAGTAGGATTCCTTGAAGCTGTTCCATTATATTTCTCACTTATATTATCATCATCTTTAGAAGGCTTTGTTTCTGAGTTGGTTACAAATTTTTTCTTACATTTATTAAAAAATTTTGAAACAGATCGTTCTTCAGCGTAACTAGGTTTTGTACTTGATTTTTCTTTGTTTTCTTTCTTACCTAAAAACTTCAAGGAAACTCCAACTAACCTATTAAGGAACCCACCCTTTGATTTTTGTGTTAAAACTATTGTAGTATGTTGCATTTTAGGTTTCAAAGTTTTTAGTGAAATATTTCTTGTAGTGTTACGTTTTTCATTTATTATACAAAGCTGTTTATTGGTTTGATTAGTTTTGGATTTTATTTTTGAATTTGTTGTATTGCTATTGTTGGGCTTCTTAGTGCTCTCAATTCTTTTACTATTGCTCAAAGGAGTCAATGTTTGATTATAATTTATTTTTTTTGATGAAAAGGTGGAATATTTTTTGGTTGTTGGCTCTAATTCAAAATCTCCTTTATTTATATCTGCGGTTTTAAAACCACCCAATAATTTAAAAAGATCATTTAAATTGTGATCCAAAGTGTCCGTTTCTAAGGCTACCTCATCATTGTCGTTTGATTCATTTTTTTCAACTATTGTTTTATTTGAAATAAAATTGTTTGCAGTTTCTCTTTCTTCGGCGATGGTTACTAAACTTAAATTACTTATTGAATGTTTCACTAAATTTCTTTGACGTCTTGTTTCTCTCACATTATTATGAAAATTTTTATTCCAAAATTTTGCAATATTATGAGATATTAACGGAGTAATAGCTCGATTTTCGATTGAAGAATGTCTTTTATTTCTCTCTTTTAGTTGTTTTATCAGCGTTTTGTCTCTTTTATTTTGACCTATGTTTAATTTATAGGAAACTTTTTTTAGTAAATCTTTTACACCTTTTCTTTTTTTCTTTTCTTTTTTTGTTTTGTCTACATCAAAATACAATGGGGTTTGAACATTATGTTCAAATGTCATAACTTTGGTTATATTACTTGAAAGATCAAAATGTTGATATGCTGCTAGATCCTTGTTACAAATTAAGTTAACCTTTACATTATTAAGCGTATAAAAGCTTTTGTTGTTCATGTCTTCTGCACTAGCTATAAATGAACGCTTATTGAAATTTCTTTTTATCCCAGTATTAATGCACTTATTTATTCTCAAGATACACATTTTTCCTGTCTTAAAAACATTTTTATCAAACACGTCATTCTGAACAATATTTTTTAATTTAACGTCAAGTGATTGTAAGTGATCAAGGAATTTACCCTTAGCATAATTTTTATGACACTCGCGTTTGTCGATACTAGTAGAAATCATCTGACAAGTTCTACCTCTACATTTGTCATTTAGTCTTTTGTAATAGTTATTTAATGTCGAATCCAGTCTATGAACACTATCTTTTAATTTTCTTCCTCCAGTGGGATTCATCCAGAAAAACGTTTGAATTTCAGTACAGTGATCAGTCACGTAGTTAGCTAGATTATCAAATTCAAATATTAATTCACTAATAACTGCATCACTTGCAGCACATGGCTTGCACATGGTTGTATTAATTTTGCAACGACAATTGCAAACTCTTTCATGATCAAAATACTTTTTCAACTTATCCCAACTTATGCCTCTTTTTATTTTATTGTAGTTCACAGCTTTTACGTAACGTTTAGATTTTGTTTTGTTCGTGATATTTATATTTTCATCCGGCTTTACTAGTTGGCTATAAACAGTAGTTATAATATCAGGATTTATAGTAGCTTTACTTACGTAACCATTTATCAAAGTATTAATGTAATTTTTACATGTGTTATTTTCAAATGAAATCAGATTTGAAATTCCTATATTTCTTATAGGTTTAAGAGCAAAATTGGAATTAGGTGAAGTGATATTGGTATTTTCAACCAATAAATATAACCCTGGTGAAATAACCTCTTGAGTCATTTTAGTTACTTTATCGTCTTCAAACGTATGAATTTGATATTCCAAGTCTACAGGAGTAGACATTACGGCAGAAAAAACTTTTCTTACTTTAATAGGTTCCAAGGACCTTTTTCTATCGCTCAAATCATTAGGCAATGCAATGTGAACTTGAATTGAATTGGTTGCATGATTTTCCGTCTTAGACGCAGTTAAAATATAGGGAGCATCTTTCCTTTCATCCATTTCATTCAAAGCGTTGCGTAATTCCTTATTATTTAAAGTCTCTGTACTTTTGACTAAATCTACAACAACTTCAAGAGCAGCTACACCTTTAGCGGTGAATGTATCTTTAGGTTGTATACCGCGCTTTTGAACCTTATTTCTGCCAGAAAGTTTCTGTTCTTTTTTCCTTTTAATTTGACGTCGAAGAAGAGGTTCAAAGTAAACCTACATTTATTACATTTTCGGTTGTAACAGAGTTCATAATAATAAAAATTTTAAAATTAACATAATTTACAAGAGTGACTTACCACGTCATCTATATTTTTTGGTTCTTTTAAGGCAACGTAAAAGTACTTTTTAAACTTTTTTGTTGCTTGACTAAAATTACTTTTTAATATTTTATCAGTCGGAGTTAGTGTATAATTATAACTCAGTGGATCCAAAGGAGTGTATATTTCTTCCTTAACATTTATAAGAACTGATAACAATTTCATTTTTTAATAAAATAATAATTATGAACCAAAAGTCACTTACCGCTTTGGATGTCATCTGAGTAGTATTTATGCATTGTTCGAAGTCATCTTAAAAGTAAAGAATTCTATTAAATTATAAACAGCAAGTTCATCGCAGTGTTTCAAGTTAACAATTAATAATTATATCAACACGTATATGGAAAACAACCATTCAAAGGTAAAAAGAAATAGAAAAATTATTAAATGATTATAAATTTTGGGTTGGGTGATAATAAATAAATTACCTTTGCGGTAAAACCTTAGGCGATTCATATTTTCATATTTTATATTTGTTGTCATCCCAGGGTAATTATCCTTGCTATAAATTACTTTTAATATCAAACGTCATGATTAAATAAAAAAAAATGTTAGTGAATCCGTTGTTTACTTACTATCTTCCAAAATGTGTACTTTTATTAACATTATATGTCGGGTACACGTCATCTAAAATATATAGTTTATTCATGATAACTTTTTAAAAAATATAAATATTCCATACATCTAATAATATTTACATGTATCCAAATCTTGCATAAAATAATTCATTGGTGTTTGATAGATTATGTCATACTTATAACTATGACCACTTATTTGTACTCGTCTTGGTATTGTTTGGGACAACTTTTTTTTCTTGTTTATAAATTTATATAATTGATTATTCTCCGCTTTTGTTGTAATATTTTTAGGTATGTGAGTAAATGGAAGACGATCTCGATAGTTATTCATGTTCCTGAAGTAGACATCATTCTTACTTGATGTTTTGGATTTCATTGCTACTAGTGGTAGATTGGGGTCATCCACATTTTTCGTTAAAAGTAAATTATGCATGCCTAGAATTGAGTTTCTATTAAAATTATTGAGTGTCACATCAAAATTTTCAATTTTATTTGACTTAATTGGTTGTTTCTTTGGGTCTTTCAACTGGAATAAGTCCAAAGATTCAGACGTTGCAAAAACCATAGAAGTTTTTTTTAGATTTAAAAGTCTCTCTTCGTTCGTAATAATTTTTTCATTCTTTTTTCTATCACGTCTTTTTTGAGATTTTTTATTACTCTTTTTGTCTTCACTGGGTTTTTTTTGACTCTGCAAACGTGTTGGTTTATTTGGTTTGAAGATTCCTTTACTTTCTTTAATATTATTTTTTTCTGGATTTGGATGGATACCGCCGTAAACATGGGGTCTATTCATAATTTTCTTATTTTCGTCTAAAGTTTTAAAGCGTTCATAGTTTTCTAGAATTTTTTGTTGTTTACTTATTAATCCTGTAACATTTTTTTCGAAAAGATTCCAAGCATCGATGCGTTTAGGCAAGGGGTCAGATAGTGGCGCTGTGACAGACTCTACATCTATATCCAGACTTTTTAAAAATTTATTAAAGTCTGCATTTTTCATTGGTATAGGAGTACTGTAATACTGTTTTGGAGGCGTATTTGCTTTCGTCGCCGGTCTTTTCTGTAAAAAGATAAAAGAAGTTGTAGTTTATATTTATTTGATAAATCCATCGCAACAGATACTTACTATGCTAACATCTTTGTAATCATTGAAATCACGATCTAAAAAAATAAAGTAGTATAATTAAAAAATATACGAATATATAAATTTTAAAATAAAAATAAAAATAAATAATAATGAAAATAGAATAGAAATAAATCTATCATATATCAAATATTTAGCAGTAATAGATCTTTTGTAATATTCTTAAGGTGCTTCTTATTAGCAAACGAGTTCTCATATAAATTAAATAAGGATTTACCTAGTTGGAATACTTTTGATCCTTTAGAATTTTTCCCATTCTTTAATTTTGTTAGATCATTATGACTTGGTTTGGATTTATATTTCTTTTGCTCTAAATAATTAAATCGGAAAAGTTTTTAGTTTACAGTTTCGTCAAAATAAAAATACGAGGAGAATACAAGGTTTAGGAAATATTACCAAAATATTTGCTTTTTTGTAAACTTGTAAAGTTTTTATCGTTTGCAGGCACAGTTAGATCAGTAGTTGGTCTAAATGTATACGGCTTTTGATCTACAAAATAAAAAATATATAAATTATAATATAGTACATTAAGATTACAGTAAAAAATAATTTATTGTAATAAGTAAAAAATAATTTACTGTAAAAAATAATTTTATTATTACCAGAAGTTTTGTCTTCTTCCAAATTGTTAAAGTCTTCGTCATATTTAAACGTTGCCTGGTCTTTATAAGTTGTTGTGCCTTTTTTCTTCTTTTTAACTATATAAATAAGAATAGCGAAGTTTTAATTAGTTTATTTATGAAATTGAAGAATAAAATGAAAAGAGTTCTTTAAGAAGTACCACAATTCTTGTTTTGCTTAAAATAATTTGAATCTTCATCATCAGCAAACATTATATCATCGTTGGGAGTTGGGCTGGCTTTATTCTTTCTTTGAACTGTTAAATTAAAATTTTAAATGTAAACATTAAATTTTAAGATGACATTTAAAAAATATGAGGTTGAAAAGAAGTTTCCAAGACTTATCTTTTTCTACATTACTAAAGTTCAATCAAATGTAATCAATGTTAAAAAATTAGTAGTTCGCTTGAGTTTAATTTTAAATGGAAAAATTATGAACAAATCATTTATGTCTTCTTTAAAGAATATGAAAAGGAGGCGTAGTTTCAATGTTACCCAAATTATTATTTTATGAAAACTGTTATTAATACTATAGTTGGGTTATTGGGTATTGACTTTAATTTTTTTCTAGGAGTTAAACTTGGTAAAGTTTCAATAATCAACATTTCGAAAAAAAAAGGATAATAATATATGTATATATATTGAAATATTACTATTTGTTTTGTCCTCTTTAATGTTTAATGTTTTTTCGTATTCAAGGATTGGTAAGTCATAAGGTGTAGCTCTATATTCATTCTTAGTTTGAACTGTAAATATAAAAAAAAGTATAAGTTGAATAGATAAAATGAAAAGAATTAATATAAAACCGTTTTAAATGTTACCAAAATTATGGAGTTCATGTAAATTATTAAAACTTTTCTTATAAGCTAACGTTATTAAATTTTTCGGAGTATGCTCGTATTTATTCTTTTTTTTAACTGAAATTTAATAGAAGATGTAATTACAATGTTGTAAATTTTAAATAGAAAACTTTATTTTTCAACAATACCAAGATGTTTGTTTTTCTGTAAATCAGTAAGGCTTTCCTCATATGCCAGGGTTATCAAATCATCTGGAGTGGGCTCTAATTTATATAGTCTTGTTTTAACTGTAATTTCAAATATGTGGTTATTATGTTATGCTATGTTATGAGTTAAAACGTTTTATTATAGGATTACCATAATTTATGTTTTCTTGAAAATTCGAGCTTTTGTCATATTCATTTACTGTGAAGTTAATGGGAATAGGTGCAAATGTATTTTTTTCGGGCACTGTAAAGTTGAAGGTAAATAAGTTTTGTTCATCATTATAAGCGAACGAAAATATAATAACATGTCATGAACGATTACCAAAATACTTGTCTTCTTCAAAATAACTGGAGCCTTTATCTTGTGCAAACATTGTAGGAGCATCATTTAAAATTTCTTTCCATGATATTTTTTTCAACGCTATAATAGTCTAATCATTAATTATCTATACGTTAAAATCTATTTTAATTCAGAAATTATATTATACATATTTACCCAAGTCTTCTGTGTTTTTTTTTATAGCGAATGTAAGATTATTATTATTTAAAAAACTCAAAGTAGATAATATCTCTGGAGAATACTTCGTTTTAAATAAAAGTAAGTCACCGTTTTTTGTGTTTAACTTTGACAAAACCATTCCATCCAAGTCATAAACATTAGTTAAAGTTATTTTTTCATTATATTTATCAGTTTCTAATATATTATGAATAAGAGGCCTCTCTATTTGGTAACCTTTTAAAGATTTACTTTGAGAATCATCATAATTAAAATATTCTTCCTTTTTTTCAAATTCTTTTCCTTCATCGATTGTTTTTTGTATGTCTTTATTTTTACCAAATTTCAATAATCTGAATGCCATCTCATCGACTTCATTTTGTATTTTATTTTTAGTCATGGCTGTTGAAAATGCATAAGATATAGTATTCATATCACGACTGTGAAATAAACTGTCAGTTGTAGTACCTATCTGTTCAATAGTAATATCATAATTTTTCTTCTTATTTGCTGAAAATTACGAAGATTTATATATATTTCATAGACATAATAATAATGTTCAAGATTTTTTTAAGTATATTCCCCAAAATAACATGTACAAGTATACATTTCGTTTCTCTAACTTACCATAAGAAATTAAATAATTTTTTGTTTCATAGAGTAATTCAGGTTTTTTGCTATGTGGTATAAATTTCCCTTGTCTTCTTTCTGAATTGATCCCGTTAAAATCACTTAAGTTCAAGAAATTTTCACTATCAGTAATATTAGGGATTTGTAGTTTTAGCTCATCAGTTTTTAAGACTTCATGAATTTTTTTAAATTCGTTAGGTTGTTCTAAGTGTTTATTGGTAGTCAAAATTTCATAATCAAAAATCTTGTGAATCCTTGAACCTTTGTTGCCATTTTTCTCTTTAAATATATGTTTTATTCCTTTAAAAATTTTAAACATGTTTTGACTTTCCCGTTTCTCTTTGTTTTTTATTTTGCCATGGCCAAATCTTATTTTGCGGAAAATATTACGCAACTTGTGTTCTTTTTTATTTTTATTATTCAATTTTATAATAGCGGTTGGCTTATTAATAAAATCTATATCAACAAAACCATTTTTTCTATTATCAAAATTTAACGATGGTTTTTGCTTGTTATGGTTTTCTCGGTTGGATCTTTTTAAAATTATTCTTCGATTTTTCCGTTGATTACAGTCACCTAAGAAAATAAATAATATAACTTACTAAAAAATTTTTATTATAATAGTTAATTTTGGAGTATTTCTGAAAAATTTTTCAATGTCGAATATAATAAATGTTTCTTATTTAATAAATGGAGTAGTATTTATATAAATCTTATTACTTTAAATTTATGATCACTTAATGGTTTAGTAGATAAAAATATTTAATTTACCTGTTAAACAATTGTAATGAAATCTCTCGAAGAATTTACTTTTACGTTGCTGTATTGGAATTGACGATTCATTTTTTTTAAATGTTTGCTTTGTACTTAAAACGGAATTATCATATTTCATATTATGTACTTCAGAAGGTTTGAGGGGTACAACTTGTGATGTATGAAATTTTTTAGGTGGGTTTGAATCTATGAACACAAAAAAATGTTTCTTAAACCAAGAGTCTTCACTTTTAGTAGACACATCTTGATCTTCCAAAGTTTCATAATCAACAAGATCTCTCCGCATTCTAGTTGCTGGTAAGTGTGGAATTTTATTCAAGATAAACTTTCCTATGTCATCTACATTGTGATGCTTGTGAGCCTGATAACGTATTTGACTAGAATATTTCTGGTCGTCATTGTCTCTTTGGAAGTTTAAATAGTATTTATATCCATTCACATAATCATTGTAAGAGATCTTATTACTTAGACCTTGATAACTTGTATCTTCCGTGCTGATCTCATTATTTCTTTTACCAATTTTTGGGGTTTCAAAAAGTTTTAAGCTATTATTTTTGTTACTTTTCGAATGAGCATACTCTGTATACAAACCACCCTTGTTGTTGTTTAATTCTTGCTGAATATCCCTTTTCGAAGTTCCATGTGGAGAATCTCTTTTAGGTTTTTCTTGTTTATGCTTTTTTGTTACATAACTCAATGTATTCAAAATGAGTTCGCTATCTTTCTGTGATTTTTCTAATATGTTTTCAAGAATCGCAAGCATTGAAACATCATCCCCTATCGATGGTATTGTATGAGTTGTTGAATGAACAGATTCAATCTGGTGGCTTCGTTGATCAAATAATGTTTTACGACTTTTGCGTACTTCATTTCGTGTAGAATTATTAGGAACTGTAACAACTTTCGATTTAGTAGCAAATGTATTTTTAAATTTTGTGTTTCTTGTATTTTGCGTCGTATTAATTTTTTTGGAGGTTATTTTGTTCAACTGATTCTTAACAGTGGAGGTTTTCTTATTCATATCGTTTCTAATATCTTTAGAAAATTTATTTTTGAAATGATTATAAACTTTCTTTATTTTGTTTTGTAAATAATTTTCAACGTCATTTGCTAAGGTAGAGGTGTCCTGCTTTATAGAACGACGAAATATATTACGTAACTTAGAATTATTAACTTGAATACCTTCAAACGTGGGGCTATATCTATTTTTGGCAATATCGTAGACGGAAATTAAGTTAGGAGAAACATTGGATTCGCTTACTAACGGCATAGTCGAAAAAGTTATTTCAGTAACTGCATTTTTTATAAGGTTTGAAAAAGATGGTAAATGATCTGCTATTGTTTGAATTTCTCGCTGTTTAATTTCATTAAGAACTATTTCCATCTCAGCCGTTGTTGCAAGTTCTGTTTCATATCTAGTAGATTCCATATATAAGTCATTATGTAATACAGGTTTATCGTCTATATTTGATACCGTTGTTGGAGTTGAAGAAGTCTTCCGATTCACATCATAATTTTTTTTCAAACCCTTTTCTTTAATGCTGCTACTTTTGTCTTTATTGCACTTATACGTTTTTATTAAACTATGGAATTTATTAGTTTTACAAAGATTTTCTGACTTTTTGTACCCTATCAAATCAAACTCCTTTGAAATCTGGTCTCTTTTAAAATTAAGATGTTTTTTGTTAAAGATTCCCGACTTATTGTTATCAAATGGATTTTGTAGAAACTCGCCTCTTAAATAAGTATTTTTCTCTTCATTAAAAAAATTGTTTACAACGTGTTTAGTATCCGCTTTATCATTTTCCATTTGTTCGTCGGCTTCACAAACATGTGAATTACTTTTAGATATAGGATGAGCATCAAGAAACACTATATAAAAAAATAAGCTGAAACAAAAGTAAATAAAAATAAGATACTTTTTTCTTACATAAGCATTATTAATAAAATTGACGTTTTATTTATATCTTTAAATGTGACAATGTTTACGTTATATTTGTTATAATGTAGTACACATCACAACAATTAGAAATAACATAAGTACAAACCGTAAAAAAACTAAAAATAACATTTATTAATACTTTTACAACATCTACTACAAATCAAACTTTTCTTGCAAAAATTTGCAGTTGTTTTTATGACATTGTCAAAAGTAAAAAAAGACTAAGAATAGAACAGTCACAACACACAAATTATTATTTTATCTGTGATCTGTGTATAATAATAATATAAATCCTTAATACAAATAAAATAGTTTTATAGAAAAATGGATGAAAATCCGGTGACAAATTTGGGACTAATAGCTAGTTTGTACATAATTTATATAGAAATATTGGATTTCAGTTCAAACTCTAGTAAAATTAAACACGATTTCACCATCTAGCTCGACCACTTAAGCACTTAAAATGTCGGAAAGATGAATGAACTAACTTTATCCTTTGAACTTGGATAAAAAACCAAAATTTCCTTAAATTATTGATTTCAACTTTATTTCGGTGTGATATATATAATTAATTTAAATTGATATTCAAAGAACAAAAAATCAGAAAAAATTATGAAGCTAAAAAATATTATTATATATAATTAGGCTTTCACATCTTTTGCTTTTCACGTTATATTAAAATTAAATAAATATAAATATAGTATAAATTTTGTTTTGGGTTTTTATAAGAAAACAAATTACAGTGATTGGTATTATTAATTGTATTGATTTATTTTCACTGAATAAATGAGTAAGTACGTTTAACGAACGGACGTTATAATGAATTTTTTTTAAAGTTTAAATTGTAAAATTAAAATTTGACAAGTGAGTCGAATACCTACCATTTGAAAAGATTTCAAATTACAAAGATTTTTCAAACGTTGATTGCAATATGTTTTGTTTTACTTAGAGCTTGAATTTTTTTTATTAAATTTTGCTACCGACCGTACAGCACAATATTTAAAGTAGACAAGACGAGCTAACTTTTCCTTAATTGACTTTGTAATTTTCTAATTGGAAGCAGTTTTATTTATTCAAACATTTCACTGAAAAAAAAATTAAAAATATTTATAGTTTATATTTTAACATAAAGATACGCGGTCACTTTGTTATTTAAAGTGAATACCTAGAGCAAAGTAACTTAAATTGTACATCGGTTTAACACGAATTTTGGAAGTGCATCTTCTAAAAAGGTTAGAAAATCAAAATTTAATATTTTTTCGGCAATTTTTCCCCCTGATTATATTACTTGCAGCCGTGAATAAAAAAATTCATAAACACGTGTTTCAGAATAATGTGGTTAAGATAAATATTAAATAGAGAAATGATCAATGCCAAAAAAATCACACCCAATCTCTAAAAGGACACAACATGAGTAAATACCTTACCTAGAAAATAAATTTTACATTACTGTTTGATGGCCCATATAAAAGTTTTGAACAAACAGACAAAAGACGTCTGTAATACTAAGATTTGATAACACGAGTCATAATTAAGAAAATATGGTAGGACATTTTCAGTTGTTGATAAACGATTGTGTAGAAGTACTGTGAGTACGGGATATTTTTACCGTAGTTATAATCTATTAGTGGATTTATAAAACTTTTCTGCGATGATTTTTGATGACGTTAAAACTAATTCAAGGTATATCGGCGGAAACCGCAGAATATCGCGATAATTTTGACCGGGCAAAACAGGAAGTAGATTTTGA
>DVQP01001344.1:0-15923 GCA_018231745.1 Danaus eresimus
GATGGACCCGGCACCCGCACGGTGAATCCATTGAATGCTAAGAGGTTTCGTCTCAAATGTGTAAATGACAAGTAAAAAATGAAAAAAATTCTTAATATAACATTAAATTTGGAACACAAGTTAGAAAAACTAGATCTAGATTATTTTCTTCTACCCTTTCTTATATATTTGGGCATTTGGAAAATTTTAAACATTCTTTTTATAAAATATTTCAATTATTGAAGTTTTTTTGATTATCATTAAATAGAATGAATCATGAAGTAAGACAAAAGTTTAATGTATCATTTCAGGATGTAAGTGAATTTTAAAGCACAACAAATACAGCGATAATTATCAAATGTTCAAAACTTAAGCATCTCATTCTGAACAAATCCACTATCAGATATAAAATTCGGCCAATCTCTAAAACGAGTTTATCCTTAGAAAAATGGGCAAGATGTATAGTCAATATAAAAAACATGTTAAGGTAATAGACAAGTGAATACAAATGTCCTTAGTAACACATATAATATTATACTCTGATATAATCTCGGTTAGTCTGTGGTGGCAACAGATACCTGTAAGGCTAATTAAAATATATATATATATAATAATTTTTTACTATGATAATGCTTAATTTTAAAGATCTTCTTAATATTGATATTACTAATAAAGTATTTGGCCATGTCAGTTAAAATTGAATTGAAGATACAAATAATGTAAATGTATGTATATGGATGTAGTCTAGAACAACCAATATTGACATTACGATAATAGATGGAAGAAAAATGAAATACTTTACTATTACTTAAAGTTTATACAAAACAAATAAGAATCCATGGAGTTTGGGTGTTAGCATGTAACCAGGAGATGACATGATGAATATCATCTTAAAAATTATAAAACTTCAATTAATTATAATAAAGTAAAATTTTAGTATCTGGTAGATAAAAAATATTTACACAACAATACCCCTCGGCCAAATTCAAACAGAAATTGGTCGGACAACAGCTGTAATATTATTCTGAACATTGAAATATTACCATTCTTTTAAATAATATTACTGTCATAATTTTTTCAGTTCAATCCACATATCTTTTATACTGGTCTCCGGCTAACATATTTATCAACAAGCTTCACAATACATATAAATCTCAGTTACCAATAAAAATTAGATTTAAAAAAATTATATCTGTCTCACACTAATAAAAAATGGTACTTAAAATAACAAAGCATTTTTTTTTGTTTCATTCATTCAAATTGGATTCAAACAAGTTATGTTAGTCTCATGACCTATTATGAATAAGACAAAGATGTCTGAAATCCATATAGCAAGTGACTAACTGCTTGGTGCTTGAAACACGTCACACCAAGCATTTCATATTGAAATTAGAGTAATTCTAATTTTATAAGTAATTAAAAAGCATGACTTGCAATATTCATAGATGACCTTTAATATTAATTTTTTCAATTTAGCTATATACAATTATTTTTTTTATCTAATTGTAATCAAATTGTCCCACTTCAGAAAATATAGCAAAATTAACATAGGTATAGAATAAAAATTGTTTGTTATTTTATATGATAGATAACATATTTTTCATAATTATAAATAACTTTCTATACTAAGTATTTTTTTTACTGTGCCTAGATATTGCTATCTACGCATTAGTAACTATTGAATATCGAATGGAATGATAACCAAATGTTATTTTCGAACTATTGTCTGCCATTTCTACTGAGGAGAGACCTTTTAAGTATCGATACATTTTTATTTAATTAAAGCACGACACTGATTTAAATAGAAGGCGAAAATCTTTTTTATGGATATAAAAGCCTAATAAACAAAGGTACAATTCATTTTTGTATGTTGTCTGAAAATATACGATCAGCTGATTTCTTTGTTTGACTGATGCTGGCTTCGAGCGCCTAACATTACGACGAAATGTTGACACGTCAATTATTAAAGTTATTCTACACATAAGGCAATACTTAATAGACGATATAAAACTACTAAAGAGTAAATTGTTATTGAGTTTTGCGAATAACTAATCCATAAACAAACCTTGCAACTTACCTTTGTAGTGTACTCGTAGATTATTTTGCGACAGCCCGATGTAACTAAATTTATCTTTTGTGCTCCAAGATCTTGGCAGTGGTGTCTCATCTTCGTTCACATTTGGATAAAGCAATTTTAAACGATCTACATTATCACTTTGAACTTGATTTTGGGAATCCATCGTCCCCCGTCCACTACCCATCGCAGCCATTTCTAATTTCCGTATTTCATTGCCTGTCAATGACGTCACATCCACTGCTGTACGAAATTTCTCATAGATGGCAGCAATATAAATAAAATTTTGAAATACCAATAACCTGAAACGGAGATAAATTATAAAAAAAACCATGATCATTTCTCTAATGCTAGATTGTTTATATCTAAATTATTAGCCATTTTTAAATATTTGATAATTTGAAGTAAAACTCAAATCCATTCTCATATATTTTATGTTTCTGTCCAGTTTTCTAAAAAACTTTCTTAAAATTTGCCGAAATTGTAAGAAATACTACAAATACGAATTAATTGTACTTGAATTATGTTACAAATATTTAGAATTCTCTTTACAAAATCAATATTGTTATATTGTTATAGATAATCACTAGAGAAACAAATTGTAATTAAAGCTGAAGATAAGTGATAAGCACATGATATTTCATAACAGTTTGATCCTTACTAAATGTTTAACATGTTACCGAAATATTTGAGAAATATCGAAAATGAAGTTGAATTTAAACTAAAGCAACTTAAACAGTCCACATCTGAAATACTAGATAAAAAACAAATGTATTACGACGAAGTTTTAAAGGTCGATAAGTGTATTAAAAATTCAATTGGTGTTTTTTTTTACTATTTCGTAATTAAATATTTTTCAACAGATTTATCGAGATGCTTTTACCAGTTTGGCTAACTGGACCATTACGCATTCAAGTCTGCTAAATAAGATTAAAAATGCCTACGAAGATTCATTGTGTGTAAGAGATGAACGAATTTGCCAATTTCAGACCCAAGATGTAAGTATTTTTGGTACCTGGAAAACATCTTATATTATCACTGAAGTTAAAAACTTCTTTTTTAAATGCTATTCACTACATTTTTCAAATTTATTTTTTTGGAGTATAAATTTTTTATCAGTGTTATTTCAATATTTATATTATATACTTGTTTGATTTTGACACTTAAAAATAAATGTCAAAATCGAATAAATTGTAAACAAACTTACAGAATTTTGACATTTGCGCAAATAACACACAAGTCATAGCAAATTAGTTAAATTCACTTTAGTTAACAATTATAGTTTCATATTGTCGCTAGTCTTACTATATACCTATTTACTAAGCTAACTATAATACCTTAAATTGATCAAACTAAAAAGCGTACAACATCTTTCTAAACTGTTCAAAATACGATAATTATACCGACAAGACTATCATGATATTTCGAAACAGTTCAAAGGTGTACGTACTAGACGGGGGATTCTCTTCTCAAATGTCGCGTCATGTTGGAGTGACTGCGGACGGTGATCCCCTTTGGAGTGCTCGTTTCTTACGTAGTAATCCGGACGACGTAATTAAAACTCATTTAGATTTCATTCGCGCCGGTGCTGACATAATAAGTACAAACACCTACCAAGCGTCGGTGGACGGATTCGTAAAACATCTCGGTCTTACAGAAAACCAAAGTGTTGATTTAATTAAACAGGCAGTTGGGTTCGCTAAACGAGCCAAGGATATATATAAAGCAGAATGTGAGAAGAAATCGGTTCAACCGCGTGACATTTATATCGCCGGCTCTGTGGGACCTTATGGGGCTTATCTCCATGATGGGTCAGAATACTCGGGTTCATATGCTAAAAGTACTTCTAAGGAAGCCATGGAGAAGTGGCACAGACCACGTATTGAGGCTTTAATAGATGCCGGTGTAAACATTTTAGCTTTAGAAACAATGCCATGTGGGAAAGAAGCTGAAATGCTTGCAAATATGATAAAAAATTATGCTCCTATACAGGCCTGGATAACATTCAGTTGTAAAGATGATAGAAGTCTAGTTGATGGAGAGGATTTTCAAACAGTGGCAAGAAGATGCTGGGAAATAAATCCAGAACAACTCATTGGTATTGGAGTGAACTGTTGCTCACCAAAGGTTGTTGGGAACCTTTTTAAAGACATAAGTAAGGGTATAGTACCACCACTGAGTTTGGTTACATACCCAAATTCAGGAGAAAAATACACAGAGGAAGGGTGGGGGGAAAAAGACTGTGACTCATTGGACACATATGTGCATGACTGGTTAGATCTGAATGTGAAGTATGTGGGAGGTTGCTGCAGGACATACGCTGAGGACATTGCCCAAATAAGAAAGAAAGTGGACTCCTGGACACAAGAGCGTTCTAAGTAAACAGTAATGAAAACTTGTGCCTTCAAAATTTGCATCTTACAAATTTACAAACTACTTTGACATTTAATTAATATTATTTTATTTTATAGCTGTTATATCTCAAGTGCATATTTCTATATATTGTTACTGAAAATATATTATATTGGATAAATATATGGTATACACAATATAGACATAGCTGTTTTTCTTTCGTATCACGATTTCTTTGTTTTACAGAAGGTATTTGGTATTTCAATGAGAAAAAAACAAATGGATAACAAGATAAAAATGTTGTTACAAGAGAACAATAACTTGAAGGAAGAGAATCTTAAGCTATCTTTGAAAATCTCAAGGTTAAAGAGAGAAATCGGAAAGGTAATAAAAGTAACATAAAATATTTTCTTCCAGCTTCCTTGACTCTTAATATATATCATTCATAATAAAATCCTTCACTCTAAATAACAATAAATAAATAAAGATACACACGATTTTAAAAGTCATTTTGAAGCCGCCTAAAAATTGAAGCAGTGTTACAACAGAAATTACATAGTAGTTTGTACATTTGCTACTATACCCTATATTACTGGCACCTATTACCGCTAATCTTCCAAAAAAAAAGACTTGTGTAACCAAACTGGTAAATTAGTAGTTGTATAAAAGTTTGTTTATGTAAGACCCTTTGACCTGTTGCTTACATTACTTTGATATGACGTTACAGGTTAGGGCAAACGTCAAACGATAAAAAAGTCAAACGTATTCTTTAATAATAAACATGAACATAACAAAACCATTTCTTTTACCCCTTAATTATCACAATAAACATAACCTAAGACACCACCAGTGATCACTTTCACAGCTGTTAGCTGAGTCAGTAAAGAAAATAATAATTTAATTAAATATCATGAATCATGGTTGTGGAAAACTTAATTCCTCACTAAGTAAATGTTATATTGTGCTAACTTAGGAGGTTGGCCTTAGCCAGTAACCCTTAGGTTAGAGGCTTATCGTAGATTGAATTACAACAACAATTCTTGCATAAGAATTACGACGCATGTAACCATTCTCAGACAGCACAGAGATACATAAATATAATCTTAACTAGTGAAATATCTAAACTGAAAACTGTCTCTCTTAAAATATATTTAAGTTTTCAAAAAAAGTGGAAAAATTTATTCCCCGTAGTGATGGAACCTAGTCGACAGTCTAAATAAAATTAATGTTTTTCCAAAAACATTAATTTAATTTCAAGGAATACTCGCGGAAATCTTAAATCTCACTAGCGGACAGTTGTTTGATTGGCGGCAAGTAATCCTCGTAGAATTATAATATTAAAAACAATAAAAACTGAATACAAACGATGAAACCGTTTTCATTTATTCCCTACCAACCATTCGAAGGTGCTCTACTACTGTGGACATACTTTCATCTCAGCGATATTGTCTGTTGACATTATAAAGTTGGAACCAAGCAGAGATGACTCGCCGCAAAAGAAATTCTCATCATTACAGAAATAAAATAGTTTTATAACTGTAGAAGTAAACCCGACCCAGACGAAGTTTTAAGCCTTGTATAAATATAATATACATGTAGTAGCCGATATCGGAATGTTAATTTCATTCGGTCTTGTATGGGCGTATGGTAGGTATCGTGCAATATGCAAGATAACGCTATTTCTATATAAAATTCCGTTCCCTTCCTTAAACTTCCACGATCAAATAAAACTAATATATTTTCGGATTTATTACGCGATTTTTTATTACTTTAAACACTACATAATTCCGACGTTTCGGTTTCTCACGGGCAGCCGAGATAAGGATGTCTGTCACTTGGTCTCGTTATTTGTCATCTGCTATCGATTTCTTTTTTTCATTGCGTACCGCTACTTTATTCTCATTAGGTTTAGATATTTTTAAAGACGCATGCGCATACTAAGCCGAATGAATTTAAAATCAGACATATTTATAACTAAATTTATTAAATATACACATGCACATAACCAATACAAAGCCCCGAGGATTCGATCTTTATCACATCACTTAGTTCATAGCCATGTGATGATTTTAAGATGTCGCTATTAATGTATTTTGTAGATTAAAGACGACAAGTTTTCGGACTACTTGTGTCTGATGCGCGAGCGTGACGCTCGATATACGCTATACTTCGAGAACGTGGCTCTTCACCTGAAGCTGAGAGAGTTGGACGGTACTTCCAGATCTTACTCGGTCGACGACTCCTATGGCGATCCTGTCATACTTAAAATCGCTTTAGAAAAGTGTCGGTAAGCGAAATTTAAAAGCTTTGATGTGTTATCAAAGTACATAGTACAAGTTAAATATAATGAAAATATAATTAAGGGAACAGTTATCTGCTGCGCAAAATGATTTGAAAAGAATGAAAGAAGAGTACTCAGAGACCATACCGAGGCGGGAACATGACTTACTTGACGCTAAATGTTACGAACTCACCAAGGAAACGAACAGTTTGAAAAAAGAATATGATATTGTGCAAAATGCACATAAACGAGCCATAGGTAAATATATAAATATTGTCGTATCTGTCGCCTAAGCCGTCCCAACTCAAGTACAGTGACCAACTACTCAGATGTTGCAAAGCAAGTTTGTTTGTTATCTCATATCTCGTACAACGTTGTTAGATATTTTTGGACGACATGTGTATGTGTATAGCACAGAAGAAGAGCTTGGAGGAGGAGTTACGTGAGGTGAGGGAGCGGTGTGGTGAGCTGGAGCGGTCTGGTACACCGCGACCGTGCTGGGAACTGTGCGGAGACTTCATCAGCGGCGGCCGGGATCGGTGACCACCTTGTCTTATAATGAACAAATACCTTTTGTTCTTGAAACTCTCTTTGCTAATCTCATTATTCTGTACTGTCAGGGCAGAGTAACCTTGATACCAGGCTAATTATTATATAGACGTAAATTTGTTATAGTTCCAAAAAATTTGGGAACAGCTTTTGTTAATTCAGAAAAATTTGTACGTGTATGCATATTGTTAATATGGCAAAATGAAAGATTGTTGGCTTATCCTACTGATCATGGCTGTTAGCACTATGAATATTATTTTATTATTGTGATGTTCTTTTATTTTGACACAGATGGTGGCAGTTAGCTAGCGGTTTATCATCGAGAGACATGCTAAGGGTTCTGTTAAAGGAACTCGGGCCTGCAGCCGAGAGCGAACATCTAGAATACTTTGATGGTTTGGTGAGAGCCGAGAAACTGATCCAACTTGTAGGGAAGTAGCTTTTTAGTGTATTTCAATTATTTCCAAACCCTTCCAACCAGGGCACCGACCCAGCGATCCCTCCATACCTCCGTCATGAAGGTCGCGTCCGTAATCTCCGTCTCTCCCGGCGTGAGGTGCGAGTCCTCATCAACGACATCTGGATATCTCGCGCCACCCACAGAGATCTTCCTCTACAGGATTACGTGACACGATATTTTGAAGAGAGGTTATTTACCTTACGTATAACATTTAGAAGGTTTTCGACTACACACTTTAATAAAGCTACATATTTTTCCTTAAACTCCTAGGTCCTATTTCCAGGATCAACCCATGATGTATTAAAAAAACCGTTGTTTTATTTTGAATTGCTTTGTTTTTTCAAAAACTACATATACTTGACTAAAACCGCGTGACAAATACAGCGGACTATCTGTAACAAAATCTGTTACCGCCATATATCTAAGTGTGTCAGGGTGTCAGGTACCAACAGCCATCAGTCCGTGCCGAGTGGTCGTACAACATGTGCGCGGGTCTCGAGCAGATGATGGACGAGCCGAGCGTGAAGCTGTTTTGGGGCGCGCTGCTCGGCCAGCTCAGCGAGGATGTGTACTGGCGGCTGAGGGACGCCTGGCACACGCTCAGGGGCAGACTCTACACACACACCGGAGGGGAGGAGGTTAGGCTTACACACCAGGAACTTCATATGGTCGACGGCATCATAGGAACATTTGTTTAGTAGGAGATGCATGTACCCTCTCTCCCCTTACTTAATACTAAATATGCAAATAAAAAAGTTATATAAAAAATATTTCATTAACAAAGTCTACCAAACTGCCTACACTTTGCATAAAGTCTATAAAATCTATTCACATTACAAAAATTCTACAAAAATTTGGTTCTCAGACTCTAAGTATTGAGGAATTGGAGAAGGTGACGCGGGCGACCTTCCCCTTGAAGAATGAAGTTGACATAAAGAACTTGATGGATGTGGTCAAGAAACAACTCAAACTGAAGATTAACGTTGTTGAGGTCAACCTGGAGAAGTTGTTTTTTGAGGTGAGTTTGCCACTAAAATATGTATTTTATCATCTCTCCCAAAACTTGAAATAAAAGTACTATTATTTAAAATAAACTACTAAACAATTCGTGATATATAAATTCTTAATAAAATTCTAGTCGATTATAAGGTATAATTAAAAGAACTATTCGTCGCTTAGGTTAGAATAAAAGACACAACTAGGCCATTGTGTATGTATGCGTGTACAAATAATTGTGTATGTGTGTGTTAAATGCATGGTAGAGTGTGTGATGTTTTGTTTATCGATTTAATGTACTTTATAAGTATTCTTATTGAAAAATATTAGTGTAATGCACTTCTCCTACGCGTAAACTATAAGTGTATTAAATGTTATGCTCCTGGGTCCGCGCAATTTTCGTTAAAAGGGGTCCAAAGCTTTTTGCATCACGTATTAGTATATAGATATTAAATTTCATACAACTAAGCAATCTTCACAATATGTTACAAATTTTATTAAACGCAATAGAAGCTAATTGAATTTACACAATCCACGTACGTCTAAAAAATCTAAAAAATATAGTTGATGGCAGTGACACGTAATGGGGAAATGCATGAAGCTACTCCCGTGGCTTTCCGCGGAAAAGAAATGCGGAATAATATTCATCAATGATATCACCAGCTCGGAGCAGTGTTAGAAAGATACTACCGCCACGAAATAAAACTACTTCACTTTAACAGTCCCCTGGGCGACTGAAGCACAACACGGTCGATCTCATCTTATTTTACATTAACTGTTACGGATTAAACACAAACTGTACACACACAAGAAATTAAATTAACTTTACTTTGTCAACGAAAAATATAATGCTGTCTCCTCTGATCCACTGTAAGCTCAAAAACTGTTTAAAACACCATATATCATTCGACATTCATTAAGAACAAATACCTAATTAACGTATATTTATATAGTAAGTAACGGTTATTTCAATATTACAAACAGACACTCCAATTTCATTTATTTGTATTAATAAAATTCCCGGTTACAATGGATAAATTATTCCAGAATGAAGAAGGTTTCGACCGATCCGAACTAGCGCGGGAATTATACAGACAACGACAACTGGCCCAAGATAAATACATACGAGAAGTGATCGCCGAGCTCGGGGGGAGGAACCTCAACAAGACTGTTAGTGTGGAGAGTCTCAAACGAGCCTTCGCCATCGTAGACCCGGCCATAGGTGCGGAATAAGTATTACAGTGTTCACATTCAGCCTCAATACAAATAAGGTTATAGTAAATCATATAATATTAAGCTGAACCAGCTGTGCTCCTCTCGCACGCAGCTCGCTAGCTTCTAGAATTTCTAGTTTGTCTTAGCGACTGTAACCATACATCCTATCTGGGATCCCATACTTTCATAACACTTTGAGAAATATCAATCAAGGTAGACCTTCACGACATGATCATGAAAATTATATTTTAAAAATGACTTGACTATACCACTTAAAAATATCCCTGACAACTTAGTACATAACATTAATAAACAAAATGTACTTAAAAATCAACTCTAAGCAACAACACAGAAGCTCAAAAAAAGACTTCTAGGATTTTATACCAAGTAGTATTATAATAAAAAAATATTATATTAACAGACCACATCCGCATGGAACGCTACATCCGCTGGGCCTTCTCAGACCAAAGTTCTGAACTCTCAACCATTTGTCCTTTACCGCTACGCACTATCGTATCCAGACTCGCATCGGGAGACATAGAGCGCATTGGGCCGAGACATAAAGGATTCCGTAGATCTTATAAATAATTAGATTATTGTTTACTTAGGTGTTTTCGGACGCTTTTATGCACGCATTGAATAACATAAAAACTTATTTACATAATTTGTCTTATCTTGATATAGAACCTTTATCTAATGTATCTCAGACAAACTTACGTACAGGCAGTTAACTTGAAATTTTTCCATTAAAAAAACACTATGAACAAAATGTAGTCTTGATTCTTCCTTAACAAAAAAGCTTACTTACTTCTCTGATGCAACCACACTATGCCACTTATGTATTGACCATAACACTACTGAAGCCAAGTGAACTGGCTAAAATTAGAACAAGAGATTACTAACTGTGTGAAAGTGAAATTAAAACTTTAGTACTACCCTTAATAAGTTACTAAATACTACCTTAGATGTTTGGATTGTTATTATTATTAATACATTTTTTGTTGTTCCTGAGTATTGGTACAAATATAGCTGGTGTTCTGTAAATAAAATAATTAATAAATGGTTGTGGCATGGAGGTCAAAAGGCCCGCCTCTCATAGATGAGGGCGTGGGTACAAAACCTGGCAAGTACCAATGTAATTTTTCCTAATCATATGTACTTTTTAAGAGTATTTAGACACCACTGACAGACGGTGAAGGAAAACATCGTGACGAAACCTGGATTTACGATTTCAAATTATAAGTTTGAAATCGCCAACACGTCTTGAGCTAGCGTGGTGATTAATGCTCAAACCTTCTCCATATGGGAAAGGGCCTTTGCTCAGCAGTGGGGTCTGATAGGCTGATGATGATGATGATGATGAATTAATAAATAAAAAACACCTTTATTCCATTTAATAAAATACTTCGTGTTTTCTCCACACACTACTCAAATCTATAGTTCGGTCAACAAATAAAAAGATTGACATAGGCCAAAAATTCCAAGATTTCAGTGCGACGTTAGGGCTTTAAAATATAACAAACTAAACAATAATCTGTCAAAGACAAGTGTCAACATTAATTGTCAAAAGTAACGTGGGCTGTGGACTTGTTCAACATGTTATTTACAAAATAGTTATTAAATACGTTTTAGAACTGTTTTAAATATTTTTTATATGTTATCATTAGAAATTGTTCAATAACAATGGCGGATATTGTAGAAAATCTAGAAATAGATAAAGATACCGTATCGGTAGATGAACTAGAAAATATATTTAGTAAAAAATATGACTTGCTGACTGAAACAGCGGTAACCCTGAAGAAAACATACATCAATAAACTCTGTATAAACAAGTTAGTATGGCATATAGTGTTCTAGAAATAAAATTCTTGTCTAATCTTATTATACCAAACATTTCAATTTCTCACATAATACTCTAATTTATTTCTATATTTTCAATGCAATTATATCATTGAGGGAAACGATTATTTAACATAAGGAAATTAAAAAAGAGGAAGCAATTTTTTTGTAATTGTCTTAAATGGAGCTGATGACAAATAATAGAAATAATATTAAAATAATAATATAAATTTCTCTGAAATATAAATGAAACCTGTCATTCTCTTTACAGATGTCTCAACATAGCAGTCAGTTTACTGGACAACAGCATAGAAGTTTATCAACTCACCAATTGCTCATTATCTAAAGTTTGTAGACTGAGCGGTCACCAGGACACTCTCACTGAACTAGTGTCCAGTCCCAAGGAGGAGCACTTGCTGTATTCCGCCGGCCATGATGGAATTAAGTTGTGGGACACGAGAACAAGTGGATTGTGTGCACAGGAATATAAAGGTTCATTTTGATATTGAACTAGAATAATTACTAAAGTGGTCATTACAATGCTGACTATATGTACAGTTTTGGACGGAGACAGAATTAAATGTAATAACTACTGAAGCATTCCACTGGAAGATGTGGGTTTGAATTTGGCTCAAATCATTGAATTTTATTGCTCTACATTTTATATCTGAATTTTATTTCAATAGTCATATTGATCAATATAAAAATGTATATCTCAGCTCTGCGTTAGTATGCAGCTATGGTGTATTAACTTTATCCTATTAGGAGGAAGACTTAACTTTAATATAAAAAGTATCTGAAATTCAACTAAATATAATTTCTATTATCTAACTAAATATGTATGTAAAGCTCTTTTTCTCTAAATTACATGATGCCATTAGCCTCTGGGTTACCTTCTTCAGCTCTCTCCATTGTGACCCTGAGTTCCCTGTTCCCTCTTGGCTACCACCAGGTTTCTTGTCTGCTTTATGTATTTCGCTACATATTATATATCTTGTCCAACATCACTTTGGATGTTATATCTTATACTTTTGTCTTCCTCCTACTCAGGTTGGGATTGTTACACAGCTGGATTCTTTAGGAGCTCTTCCTTTTGTTCCTTTGTTATTTTGATCTTATGATATATCATTATTTCTATTCCTTTGTTCCAGATGAGCCGGATGCCGTTCCTCGTCAGTATGAATGTATGGACGTGTCGTGTTTGGGGCGGCTGCTAGCTGCGGGCAGTGCGCTTCAGGAGGACGACGCGTACCTTGTGTTCTGGGATGTGCGGAACCCACGACCCCTCGGAGGCTACTGGAACTCACATACTGATGATATCACACAGGTAGTCTGACTAATAGCTAACTTGTATTTGTATTGATTTGGTCAAGGTGGACTTTAATATAGATTTCAAAGAGAAACTAATACTACATGCTTAAAAACATATGTTAGTTCATCTTCTCTTCCTAACCTAAATGATATTGAGATTTGAAAACTACTGATATTACTGTGAAGTATCATTAAAATCAAGTATGGAGGTTTTGGCTTCACGAGTCAGGGACATGGATATAGGAAGAATTGTGTTGGTCATAATATTAGTAATTATCTGTAAGGCATACTGTTGGTAGGTCTACCAAGATTTTTATCATTTTCACAAATTCCTTTGAGAAGTTAAAGAAAACTTGATGTTTGCCAATTATCAGTGGTCTGTGTTTGAAACAACTGTTGTTTTTATTAATCTACATCAAACAACCACAACTCTTATAAAATATAAATATATATTGTAACATTCTCATCAACAAATATACATACATACGTAAATAGTTTAAAAAATAATCACATCTGTTGATAACAAAAGATCGTTTTATCATCTGTCTTGTTCTTGTTAAAGGTGAAGTTCCATAAGGAAAAATCCGAGATAGTCTCGTCGGGGTCCCTGGACGGTCTGCTTAACATATACAACGTACTGGAGGCGACGGAGGACGACGCGCTCACCTACTCGCTGAACGTTGACAACTCCATAGAGAAAATATCCTGGCTGGGCGACGACGTGGTGGCGTGCTGCACCCAGTCACACGACGCACAGCTCTGGAACAGCTGGAGTGGAGACCTGCTGCAGAGTTACGATAGAGAAAAGATCGCTCGAGGCATCAAGGTTGCTCACACACACACACCACTCCTCCACAGACACGGCCCTGGAGATATTAATACAGGACATAGACGTATCACAATGTTTCTCTGTTCTTTACACTCGATGGGACTGACAACAAAGCAAATGTCCAAAATAATTAGATTGTTCTTATTAAATGTTCCCTGAAAGATTTATGTTTATAATAACGATCTCGCATTACAGAGACTGCGAGCTGATGACTGCTACCTGGTGGACATGTTCACGGCCAGCGACAAGTCAACCGTTATGTTGACAGGATCCTACAGCGGGGAGGGGTGAGTGACCTTGAGGAAACAAAAATATTAGGAATTCACTATATTAGATGGAATGTATAGCTGTGACGTGTAAAGTTACGGACGCAGCTGACTTGCGATAGTGAAGAGTTGAATAGAAAATGACACGAGCCATAAGACGTGCCTTCTTAATAAAAGGATGTTCCCAAATAACGATTATCAGTACGATATAACAACATAAAATATTTTTCTGCCGGATCTCCTCACGAGCAGAATGTATTGAACATTTTATAAATAATCCCGCACTGGCTTTGAGAGAGAGGATCCACGGCAGTCGCCAGCGTTTTTGAACCAAGAAAGAAGTTAAAAGCTGTGAGGATCCAGGTCTGATGAATAGGCCACGAGCTCGGGCAGCTCTAATCCCACTTTTTCCATTCTTGGTACGTTGTCCGTCATTGACTATTGTTCTATTTCGGAACAAACTGTTAGTCCTCAGCGTCGTTCATGGCAAACTAAACGAGACTCATTAATTCTCTATTCTAGGTTATAACACGAAATATTGCTCATTTTTTTTTGTTATTACGTCTGTTATAGCGCTTAGTTCAATTGCAACTAAAATATTGGAGAGACCCCTTAGCTGACCACCGATGGCTCAAGCTAGCAACCATCATCATCAATCATCAGAAATCCATAACAAAGTTATAACGTCAAGCTTAGGGAATGCTAGACACACCGCGTGTGTGACATAGTGGCTACGTCTCTAAGGAGAGTAAGGACGGCTTTATAGTAGTACACTAGCGAGAGATTACATTGGAATGACATATATTGGACTTCTGTTAGTGAGGAAGTCTTTTGAAGCGGGGTTGTGTGGCCGCCGTAAAACACACCATTTTTTTAACTTACATCACCGTCGCCCATCGCGCATCCACCGTCTTCATATGCAGTCCGCCGACACAGACTCTAAACACTGTCCTAACAGATTGCTCTGACCCCAGGTGTAGCCCTTAAGGTTACTCTTTAATCTGACACTACGACTTCTTCACCTTTTCTGACATGTTATCCAGTAAGGGTCGGTGGTCGTCCGAGATGTTATCACCTGGGGATATTCTTCTCAACTTCTTCGTCCAGTATAGAGGACCTATAGTCCCCGAAATTGCCACTAGGTCGCTGTGTATGTCCTTTTTAGGCTTTATTTTCAAACAGTCACTCTTGATGACAGCTCTTGCACATTTTTTTTCTGTTTTGATATCTAGTCTCCAATTTTTCATTTTCAAATGGATATACCTCTCGTAAACCATATCCCATTTATATGACAGTTTATGCTAAATGGTGATATACATATAAATTTATTCAACTTTCTACAAATATCCGGTTATCATTACCTTTTTATGCACTTCGAAGTTTCATCATCCCTCTTAATGATTTTAAGTTTAATTATCTCTGGAGCTCCACATAATAAGTGCAATATGTCCTTAGTATTGGTTGAAAGCTCACGGAAATTACTCGAAATACACAGTTAATCATATATATACTAGCTGTTACCCGCGAATCCGTCTGCGTAATAAAAATGTTAAGAAACAATGTAAAAACTTTTAAGCTCCATATGCGAACCGCCTCCCATTCGCGCTATAATTTCGGGATAATTAAAATAAAAATCCCGTTAAAACCGGTTCAGCCATTTAGGAGATTAGCCGAAACAAACAGACATTTGTATTTTGTTAACACCCACATACACACATTTACACAGACACACATACACACACACACACATAGATATATATATATATATATAA
>DVQP01001345.1:0-15918 GCA_018231745.1 Danaus eresimus
TATATATATATATATATACATGTATATATAATAAAATTGCTGAATATTCTTTACATAATTGTGTCATGTTATTTATTATTTTTTGTAGGGCAGATTTGGCGGATGAAGTTCTGCGAGAAACGCTGCGACTATGGCCGAATGATCGTGTCGCGTTGGCTCACCACGGATTCGTTCTGAAAAATCACTTCAATAAGCTAGAGGAAGCAGTCCAAGCACTCAAGAAAGCTCTAGAAGGTGACGCCGGACAAGCCAACGAACCAAGGTTTTATTACCACCTTGGAGATGCACTTTTATTACTAGGAAGATTCGACGAAGCCGAAGAAATACACAGACGTGGCGCGGAATTAGGACATTTCTTGTCACCATCACAACGCTCGTTATACAACGTGCCGAGGCTACGGAGTAAACCCTGGTGGCGAGTTGAAGACACGCCATATGAAAAACTTGCTAGAGCATTGGAAGCATCGTGGCGCGAGATCTTAAAGGAAGGAGAAGCAGCTAAAACGTTGTACGAAAAAGAGAAAGAGGGTTTGAAAGAGCGAGGGGAGTGGTCGCAGATGGATATCATGGTGAGGGGGCGAGAGATCCCGGGCCGATGCGCTAGGGCTCCGGTAACATGCTCCGTAGTGAAGACCGAAGTGGCGGCGTCAAGCTGCAAGAGAGGTCAGGTCAAATTCAGTATGATGGCGGCTGGAACACATGTGCGACCACACGTCGGACCGACAAACTGCAGGCTTAGGATGCACCTGGGACTCAGCAACACCAAAAACACTTATATACGGGTCGCTAAAGAAATCAGGTACGACAAAACAGAATCCAACGAGATAAAGTATATATAAATAGATAAAACTAAAAATCATCTTCGGAGGCAGACTCGCTGTGTTCAAGTAAAAGACTTAAACACTTTAATCATAACAAAGATTTAATCACTCTCACTTTAAATACCAAAATTACTTTATAGTTAAGCTATACACATACTCAGCTATTTCATTACCAGAATAAAATAATTTTGATTCAGTGACATTTGTTAAAAGAAAAATACTATTTTTTAAGGCAATGGCAGTTAGGTAAGACGCTGTTATTCGACGATAGTTTCGAGCACGAAGTTTGGCACAACGGCACCGGCACTCGACTGGTGCTGATCGTGGATGTATGGCATCCTGACCTCACTCCCGCTGAGAAAAGACAACTACCCCCCATATAATCATTCTAATATACGTCATAAACTCTGAAACATTATTTAAATTATATAACATCCGTCAATTCGAGAATCTTTTATATACATATCGCTGTGTAAATCAAATTGTATGAATGCATTATTTAAGTATGTGTTTTAGTCATTAAATATAAGTACAACGTTCGAAAACATGAGTTTCTTTTGAAATAAAACCATTCACTTTTCATTTCCTTATATTTGGTATAAAGGTCCGAAACAGTACGTAATTAAAAAAAAAACAAAAATATACTTAATCTAATAAAGCTCGTTTTGTAAATTGTATGTCACTTAAGAATACGTAATCAAAAAATATGGAAATAAAATGGAATATGAGACGTTTGTCCTCGGAATGTAAGTGTAGCAGTTGTGCCGTAACTTTGTACTAATCTAAAATGTGCCCTATTTTATAAATAACGTACAAAAATAACGAATACAATTACAATGAAGGTTTCGTTCCTTAATAAAGAGTTCCTATACATCATGGACGGATTACTTCTCTACATAAGTGTTTTAAAGTTCTATTTTTAAAATTAACACACACGTGATTTCTTGCCACTTATAACATTTTTAAAACACAAAATTATAACTGATTGCTATTTGCTGGATTTTGTAAAAAGAAGTGGTTAATAGATTTAATTTATATAAAAAATAGTAAAAATACCTATATCAGTATTAGAAACATTATTTCGCCTATTTTGAATGTTTTAAAATATTTGCATACATTTTTCATTTTTTTTATGTAAAACTAACGTAAACAAATTGTATTTCATACAATTAATACATATTTTTATATCTTTTAAACATCAAAATGTAGATAGTACGTGTTCATAATCAGTTACCTTATAAAGAGTTAGTCTTGAAACTAAACACCGACTGTTTCATTGTTAAAAATACCGTCCGTGTCTAGAACGACGAGCCAAAACACATAACACAAATCTTACATCTACCGATAACTAATTAAAACTTAACAAGTGTTGGACGAGGACGTTAAACAAGATACTCGCTTATCATACATTTAAAGAACAAGTTTGAGCTGTTTATGAGCATCACTGGATAAGGCACATGAATTAAATACAATCCAATACAATAACATGGCAAGTATTCGTTGACAACTTCCCGCTAATGGATACGTAAAAATAGTTTAACAGAAGTTAAGGACGGCGATGATCTACATCATATAGATGTATTTAATTCCTAACAAGCTAAGGTATAACATTGTAGGGGTCCACAGCTGGTTGGTATGCTGGCGGGCCCGGGGCCTGCGGAGTGGAACGCGCCCCGACCGGAGGGGGAGGCGGGTCCCATGAAGTGTCGTAGCCATAGCCGTAATTCGCCTCGTAGGCCGGCTCACACGCCGTGGCTACGCTCTCTGATCTGTTTTCGTAGTTGGTCACCGTCTCGTAGCTGCGTCCAATGTTATCATACGTGGAATTGTCTGCCGTACGCTGCTGTCTTTGTGCTTCCGGCATGTTGTATGGTCCGACGACGTCTCGGCTCATCTTACTGCGTCTGATTGTGTTGGATCTGTTGGTCACTATGGGGACGGACTCCTCGGCCGGGGGATCATACACATCGCGTTCGGGAAGATTGTAAGACGAGGGCCGAGCTGCGTGGAAGTTGGAGTACGACGAATGGGCGGAAGTGGGACGTGACGGACGAGGGTCCCGCGGTAACGAGGCGTTGGAGGCGAGGTAGCCAGCGTTGCGATAGGACCGCCGCGAGCGACGCACCGACGAGCCCGCGCCACGGGAACCGGACCTGCGCTTCACACGACGAGGCGTCATAGGCTTCAGGGAGCTCTCGTTCACATTGGTTTCGGTGGGACTTAGTTCTATAGTGAATACTTGACGGCGGGATAGAGTAGACTTATCTGAAATTAATTGAGGTTCTAGACTTTCTGAACAAAATTTACAGAATTAATTACAAAGTGAACAGAACTGACCAGAAACAGTCTTATCTTTCTTAAAAGATCTGTATGTTAACACCGTTGCTAGAGGCAAGGCTGTAGCAGCAAGAAATGCAGCAATCGACGATTGTCCCAACTCCACATACTGCCATTGTAAGAAACATCCATCAACACGAGCTGGTCTCCAAGTTCCAGGGCCGTCCGCTTCACCCCAAACAGGTTGACATCCCCACCCATTACCCTCCCACCAACTAACACTACCAGTCCCTAATGACAAAAGGCCACTTTCCTGCAAAATCAGAAATTTCATATTAATGAGATGGTATACAAGAAATTATGATAACTTTTTCTGGAATATAGCCAAAGGAAAACAATTAAATCTACCAGAAACTGAGATATGGGTTTAAATTTGAATAAATTGTTACCTTTTTATTGCACCTAACAAGAATTTGTATGTATTAATTCTAATTTCATAAGATATATGTTTTATTTATATAATTTGAGCTGCAAAATGTTTTTTTTTTTCATAGAAGAAAAAATTCGAGTTAATAAAATGGATACTAACACCTAAATAGATTATTGATATTATAATACATAGGAATTGAGCAAAATATTTAAGTTATATTTCACAATGAATTTGGATTTAAGGACACCTTACAAAGATTTACATAAAATTGCATTTTGAATCATGTTTAAAAATTGGAAGAGAGATGCATTTTTGTGCTGCCCAAGGAATTTTCAACTTTAATCCATACTATTAATATAAATGCGAAAGTTACTCTGTCTTCCTGTTTATTATGCTTTCACACCTAAACCAGTGAACCGATTTTGATGAAATTTGGTACAAAGATAGAATAGACTACAGATAGGCTTTTTAACTATTTATTGCAAAAAAAATGGGGGATAATGATTAAAAAGAGGTGATGAATGTTTGTATGGAAAATTGTCATCTTGAAGATATAACAGGGCAACTTTGTATTTAGACACTTTATGATAAATGAAAGAACATGAAAAAACATAAGTATTAAATTAATTGTATCACATATTCTCAAGTAATGTTATATAAAAGTAAATGTTATATTATTAATTACCAGTTATTTTATCGAATGCTTATATTCAAAATGTTTCAGTTTTTCTAATGTTTATGTCTAACACTCCAAAATTTTAGAAGATTATATTATGCATATTTATCAAAATTATCTATTTGCTGATGAAAACTTAATGAGACCAACGATTTTTGTGAGTTATATTAATTTAAATAATAAATACTTAATTTTTATTTATTTTAAATGAATTAATAATGTTTTATTTTTCTTCCAAAATACACTTTGGGCTACCACAAGCTGATTTTTATCTAAACAAATTTCTTACATTAAGTAGCTACAAACATAGTGACAAAGATGGATGAACTTCTAAAATAATACTATAATCAATATCAATATATTATATCTATTAAACTTACCCTATTAAGAGTTCCAACATTCAAATAATAGCATATTAAAAACACATTCCATGTCAACCACATACAACTCCATATTGAATACTGAAAAATTCATAAAAATTATGTACTATTACAGTTTTTACGAATTCACAATCAAAAACCTTACAAAATAAATCAAACTTACAGATAAAAGATACTTTGTTACATACTGAACAGCCCCAAAAGAACCAAAAATTATAAATATAATATTGGTAAAATTTGCAATAATGGGCAACCACATATACCCTAAGAAATCAAACACTTGCCGTTGTACAGTTACAATCTGTAAATGAGTAATTAATTATTACAATTTGATATTACATGCTTATATTTAGAGCAAGTACTACATCATTTTACCTATTAGTATAAAGATTTTATATGAGAAATTGAGGCTTCAACGCCCAGGTTATATAGGAAAGAATGTAGTTTAATAACATTTTCATCAAAAATATATATTTTAAAAAAGTTTTCCATCATACCAATTCCAGAATGCAGACAATCAGTAACAAAGTTCTTAGACTACAAACAGCCATTAGAATGAACTAAATTGATGTTTCATTTATCACAATAGTAATTGCTCAATTTAAAATAAAGTACAATTTTCATGGTAAATAAAAAACAATAAAGAAAATGAAAGCAACGCTGCAAAACTGTACCAATTACCAACGTCAAATAACTAATACATGGTTATTGGTCATTCGTCTTACATATTGTCATATTTGACAGATCTAGTAACGATTGGGATTTTAAATCTAATAAACTTAATACTTATGTTTGGTTTGATTAAAAGTTTAATAAAAAAAAACAAAATTTTCTTTTAATGTTCATTAATTTTTTTTTGGGTTCTTAACCATAAATTAAAGATATGATTTTGAGGTGAAACAAATGGCAACCCCTGATGTGACTTGTAAAATCGCTACGAAAATTGGAAAATATTGATCCTGTAAGTGAGCTGAGAATCTGACTTTTGCAATTTTCAGTAGTTGTCTAATCTCACGAAATTAGCTTTTAAAAGATATTTCTAGTTGCAACCAAAGTTTTCTAGTCACAAGAAGAAAGGTAGTATATATTTACGCTACGGTCTATTGTTTATAAAGAGTTTTGATATTTACCGGTAACCTTATAAAATATACTTTTTTATTAGAAATGGCGACTGAAAGTTTAGTCCCCTTGGAATCTAATCCTGATGTGATGAATAAATTTCTACAAAAACTTGGAGTGCCAAGCAAGTGGGGTGTCGTAGATGTGATGGGTTTGGAATCGGATATGCTTTCTTGGGTTCCCAGACCGGTACTCGCCCTTACACTCCTTTTTCCGATTTCTCAATCCTACGAGCAACACAAAGAAAAAGAGGAAAGTGAAATTCTGGCTAAAGGCCAAGAAGTCTCAAACAATCTTTTTTACATGAAACAAAACATTAGCAATGCCTGTGGGACAGTAGCCCTTGTTCATGCGATTGCAAATAATCTAGATGAAATCGAGTTGAATGATGGTTGTTTGAAAACATTTTTGGAAGAAGCTAAGAATATGGATGCTGCTGCAAGGGGAAAACTTTTAGAAAAGTGTGAGGGCATCATCAAAGCTCATACTGAACTGGCTCAGGAAGGACAGACTAATATGCCCAACGCTGAAGATCCCATCAATCATCATTTCATTACTTTTGTACACAAAGATGGTTCTCTGTATGAATTGGATGGCCGTAAAGCTTTTCCAATAAATCATGGCCCGTGTACACCGGACTATCTACTGGAAGATGCTGCAAAGGTCTGCAAAGAGTTTATGGCCCGTGACCCTCAGGAGGTTCGTTTCACAGTCATTGCTTTCACTATTGCAGATGTTTAAACCCCCACAGGAGTTTTTATAAAGAAGCAGCATAGCAAGCTTTCATTCCAATTTTATACTAAAGTATTAAATTTTTGGATTTTTGTATGCGGCATTTATGACATAAGGTTGGCTATTTATTATATTCGCTTTACTTAAGCTTTCTTATTGTATTGTAATTCAAAGAATACCCAAATAAAGTATGACACAATAAAACTACTTTTTATTTAATTTAGTTTTATTTTTTAAATTATGAAGCAACTATTTCTTTTTTATCAGTCATATGTAACTAAAAAGCAAATATCACATATAAAGCCACTTTACGGTTCTTAAAATTATGCAGTATAAATTTTTATATAATATACATTTTGTAAGCAAAATAGTAACTGGTGATTCCTTTATTAATGTTGAAAAATAATCACATTATTTTCATAACATTTGATGCTGTCAGTTGAGAATAAACTTACACAATGCAAGCAATTTAAACAAGCTATATCCTCCGAGTTTTAAACAATACAATTTTATTTTGTTTATAATCAGTTCTTGAAAGCCATGACTGTATGAACATATTTTGGTTTATATTTTAATACAATTCTGCTCTATTTTTGCTTTGCAAGATAAACAAATATAAGTATATTGTTTAATAACATATAATAGAAAAAGAAAGTTTTATACAAGTATTGAATAATTAAAGATCTCAACTGATGTTTGGATATATTTAAGTATGAAGTTAAAAATAGCAAAATTATTGTATATAAAAACAAACTATATTTTAACTAAGAAATAGGTATATTGGTATTAGATAAAAAAAAACATAAAACATATTACCTTTGTTTCACCATTGATAGCAATATAGATTTATTATCTAGTCTATATGTATTTGCAATTTTTGTATTTTAGGAGGATTTTATTACTTTTCTTTTATTAAAATATGTACACTCAATTTAATAACAGGTCAAACCCAGGGCTACATCCAAATATGAAACTAATATTTTTCTTGTTACTACCCGTTTTGATCCGAAATATACTAGTTTCTTTTTTTTTATCTGAATAAGTAATTTTTGGCATTGACCGTCGCTTCGGTGCATATGTTTAATGTTTGTCGCTTCTTAAGGGTAAAGAATAAAATACAAAACTAAATATGGATAATTTAATTAACTTGTATAAATAAAAAATAATTTGATAGTTAACTTCAAGACCTGTATTACAGTAGCTTGAAAATTTCAACACTTTGCTTAACAGTGACGGTCTCTTACCATAAGTACACTACACACAGACCGTCTAGCGTTTTTTATTCATAAACCTAAGTTGATAATATCGTGTTCGAAAATTTATATATGCAAAATAAAAAAAACATCATGATGAAGACTTGATTTCTTGTGTAAGTGATGAACATATTTTCGTAACTCTAACATACCTAATATTAAATATTTTAGGGATATTGAAATTAATTTAAGAATAGTACTCTTATAAACTGTGTTACATTGTGCGATATTATTTAATAGTATACAGGCATACTCTGCAAAACTAATAACATATATATATATATTTTTAATAAATTAAAGTAAGATATCTCTACATTTAAGCGTTTCATCTAGGCTCTTGAGCAATTTCAGCTAGATTATGATACAATTTGTTATTATATACTTATACAATTTATCTAATAAAAAAATTGATTTTAAACGTTATATATATTCATATATAACGTAAAATGTCAGAATAACGAGAACATTCGATTACATTAATTGGTTTTCGACAAGATTTCCTATATAATTCTCTTCATTAAAAACTATGCATGCATGTCATGCATAAACTCATATATAAATAAATTAGGTACCTATAAATAAATTGATCTAACTACACATTTGAAGACGATATACCGAGAAGCTAAACGTAATAAAAACATCTACCAAAGTACAATAAGTCGCCAAAAATACAATTAATATCAAATCATATAAGCTCTTAGTAACATTTACGGATTGAAAATTTGACCAACATTCACGATATTTATAAATTAACAGTTGTTAAAAAGTTGAGTGAATAAACACTTGACACTGTTTTAGATGTATTATGTATTTAAGCTTATAGTAACTTACAACAGATGGAATGCATGATAATTCTTATCACTATAAAATTTAATTTTATAATCATATATAGCGAAAAAAGTATAAATAAATAAAAAGTCTGCTGGCAACTATATTTAGACAAGAAAAAAATTAAGTACAGCTTTCTAGCGCCATATTTAATATTCCTTTAGATATGTTGCTATATTTTTTACTGTATTGTTTATAGCTTCTCGTGTTAATGATTTCAAGTGAATCATAAATCACAACGTTATTCATAAAGTCGGTATCGGTGTAACGATTCGTTCCTCGTCATCATTTACGGTTGGATTGCCTGGAAATGACACATATTAAAAGTAATCACTAACCACTTTAATCACCTGTTCTGTCAGATAATAAAAAAAAATAACAGTTTTTAAACATGAGAAATTTTCAACTTACTAATAGTCACTAGTGAGTTATGTGTAGTCGAAGGTAATGCGAGAGTCAAGCACAATCCTAAGACAGTCGCACAGCCGCAGACCCACGACAACGCATCGCGATAGTACGACGATTCAGCCCCATCTGCACTAATCATTAAACAAATTTAAAATAAGAACCCGAAGACAATATTATTTATATATTAAAGCTTAATACCTCAATTTATCTTCAGTATAAATAAATATTTTCTATGATACTAGGCATTAATAGATGCATATTCTATAAACTTACTACATTTGTATTATAGCTATAGCTGCACCACAGGACAATTTGTCAGTAAAACTCATAAGCCCATACACAAATGCTGATGCATGTGTGCTATCACCGACAAGATCAGCTGTTAGTGACAAACTCGTGACTAACATTTGAGCACCACCAAAACCTTTAAATATAATAATAACTTTCAATTACTAATAAAAATATTTTACGTGTTAAAATAAAATTTAACAATAAAAAGTTTAATTTCAAAAATGGTATGTTTAGAACGAATATGGTAATAACAATTGAATTCTTTTCATATAAGGTCTTACGATAACAATGATTCATACTAAACACATGTCCATGAATCACAAGCAGAAGTTTAAAGTTTGCATAACATAGAAATATAATAATTGTGTTTCTTATTTGAAATGACGATAAAGTTTATGAAGTTACCTATTAAAATGGCCACAATGTATATAAACATCACTTTATAATCATTATCGGAACCAAAGTAAACCCACACAAAGCCACTCAATGCAGATGCTGAACCCAATATGTAACTAAATTTATGGGTGAAAGACCTAGGACTTAGTCTTTGTAGGCCAGCCGCTGCTAGGCTTCCTAAATATGAAGCTAGAGGAACTACGGCTAAGGCACGAGCCGCCAGTCCAAGAGTCTGATGAAGATACAATGGTATGAGGACTTGGGATATATTGACCACCAATCTTGTACTCATGTAAATTATTGCAACCTGAAAATAAAGCCAAATAAAGTGATATAAAATTTCAAACACTTTTCAGTATGTCACTTGGTACAAAAATGATACATTAAAACTATCTACCAACATGGTACAATAGAATTTTTCGGAGTATATCACAATGGAAAGTGGAGTTATCATCATCTACATATAACTGACTTCTTGGTTGCTTCTCTGTAACAGCAAGATGAAATATGACTGACGCCAAAATACCAACTGCCAGCACAATTAGCATGACTTCTCTGAATTTCCATGCATCCGCTGGTCCAACTTGCTTGAAAAAAGTAATATCAATTTAGCAGAATTATTACTGTAGCATTATAACATTTAGGTAATATCATATTAAGCTCATGATAACATTAAATTATTTTACTGTACAAAATTACTGCTAACAAAATGCCATACCTCCTTATCACATTTGCCAGCTAGGTGTAATATTAACCATGTTATAATATATACAAATATATTGGAGAACACTGTGAACCCATATCTACAACAATAATATATTTGTAATAGAACTTAATATAATAAAATCATTAACATTATAACAAGACACAAAACTTTACCTTATTGCAGTAAGATGAGTTCTAACATGGGGATCTTCTGCTAGTTCAGGAATTAGGCTAAGATGTGAAATTTGAACAGCTGCCCAACCAATTTGAAAAATAATGATAAATGCAGCAAAATAGAACATCTGTGCCCATTTGTGGGACATAGAGCAACCAATACATTCCGTAAAAATGAATGGAAATGATAAAATCACACATAATGTACCTAAAATATTAATTATTTTTCATTTATGTCAGTAATATTAAATAGAAACAAAGTCATTAAAGAAAAATGATAATAACAGGCTGATATATATATAATAATGATATAATAATCGTAAATCCAATGCTTACCAAATAAATGCCAAAGTTTTCTTCTACCATACTTAGCAGATAAAAAATTGTTAGTATGATCAGAATGGTAACCAACAAAAGGTGTAGACAAAGCGTCAACAATTTGTCCTATTAACATTAACTGACCGGCCTGAGAAGCCGTAAATTCAAGTACAAGATGAAAAAACACTAAAAAATAAGTAAACCACAAACTGGCACAAACATCATTTAAAATGTGACCAATCCCATATCCGAGTTGAAGTTTTAGGCTGGTAGATATATCTCTTAATTCATTATCCATTTTGTTTTCTTAATTTTCCGAAAATATATAAGTTTAATCTTGTTAACTAAAAAAAAAAACAAAAATAATGTTTTTACTAATATTGAGTGTAAATAAAAATCTTATTTCTTTTAAAGAGAAAAAAAGGATAGATCTCTTTTTATTTTACGACTTGAATTACTTATAACGTTACTTGCAAAATTCACCGCAAAAATAAAAATAAAAATCCGAGATCACACTAATCAAAAAACTCATAATCCTCCTCTTAACTTGTCAAAGTCATGTACTGTTTGTCAATGTGACATTTTATAAAGCGCGTGTTCAAGGTAGGAATAATTTGGCAATAATTTGATTTAAAGGAATATATTAAAAATAATTATAAATCCTTATTGATTTGGTTTTACTTTTTATATTTTAACCAAAAAAGTCAATTAGCAAACCTTTAATTATGAGAATAAGTTTCCTTTTCGAGTTTCCATCAAAATACTTAACAAATCCCAGTCAAATAGGTGTTGTACTGTGTAAAGTATTACTTTTGTATTCATATAAAATAAGAAATAAATTTCTGAAACAACTTTTTGAAGCTGATCGTTTAAATTGCCTTTAAGTTTGACAAATTATTAAAATGTTGTAGTTACCTGGATATCAACACAATTATTTGAGAATATCTTGTTTATTGTAAATCTAGTCAAAATAGCATAATTGAAAGATTTTTCATGAATTATTATTAAAGTTATTTTTTATTGTAACAATAATCTTTTTAACACCTTAGAAGGTTTTTCGATACACGTGGTGGGTTTTCAGGTGAGGGATCAATAAGGATATTAACTTTGACGAATAAACAGTAAAACGACTATAGCGATAAGGTTGTCTCTTAATTAAAAAACGCTTATTTTTAACGTATATATTAATATTTTCTATTACTGTTCCTTCCATGAAAGAAATGTTTTTAAAGTTATTTAATTGGTAGACTAGATAGTAGATAGATTTAATTTTCATAAACTTCTAAATCAAAATATAACTAGTTATCTACGTTGGGCGTGAATACACATATATCAATACTATTTCATTTTTAATAAAACAAATATATAAAGACCTGTTGAAAAAATTGTGGTAATCATAACAGTTTTTCTATCGCTATCAATCTCGTTTTGAGTTTTAAAAAGGAACGACCAATTATATTAAGAAATATGTAAAAGCTAGTTGTTTAATGATGAAATGTTAAAATATTAAGAATTTTTAGGATGAAACTCAAGTAATAATATCAAATTTTATATAAAATATATAGTCCTCGGTTCTGATAAATGTATAGTCCGCGAGATTTAAGCTGAGCTTTGCATTTGGGAGAGAGAAACTAAGGTAGAGTTAGACAAAATCTTTTAGAATTGAATTTTATTATATTTTAAATAAATAGGTACATGTGATTAGTGAGAGAGCTATTCCAGATTAAAAATGAAATAAGCAACATTTGTAAAAGTCCAGATGTAAACATGATGGATAATACAGAAAAATATTTATTAATATTGAAAAAACTGTACAAAATTTTCTTCACTTGAAATTTTTTTCAGTTTTTTAATTATAATGATAGTTTTCATTACTTTCGTCTCATGGATTGTGTCCATTTCTCGGTCGGAAGGAAGGTATTTTTAATAAAAAAATCAATAACTGTCAAAATCAATTGAAGTTAGAGTCAGATGTCAAAAGCATTTGTCATAAGTTATAATTTGAAAATAAATAGAAAAATAATTTCTGACAGCAAATGGTATTATTCCCTAATTATCCAACAACTAATATTCTAATATCGATAATTATATTTGTGGTGACTGGCAGTTATAATTAATTCATGAATAACCATTCGAGTGGTTTTTTTGTTAACCAAAAATTTAGAGTATTCATCTGCAAGAACCATATATTTTAGTGCAATCATATACAAAGTAAATTCAAATGTTTAGACCGGAGTTCGTAACTTTCTTTCTTTTATTTACTTCATTAATTCATTTAAACAAGGGAGATGAGTTTAGGGAAGAGATTTTTATCAAACCTTTACCTCCATCTCACCTTTATGTGTACTTTCAATTTATAACACTAGTCGATGGAGATTCTAATTGTAAGTATTTTTTTATTACTGGAGACTACTTTATCACATTTTCTATACAATACTCTTATATAATTTCAGATAAGCATTCTCATCTTGCACCTCAGCTTTTACTAGAAATTATGTCCAATTATCAAGTGGATGAATTGCATTTAACTTTAACAGAAGGCCAATGGAAACACAGTCAATGGGGCTATCCCATACTTGATGCCGCACCAGGAGCTGAACTTTATGCATGGTTTGCCTCTGATGTTGTAGATATAGATAACCAGTGGAAGAAACTGAGCTCAACTTTGTCAGGACTTTTCTGTGCTTCCTTAAACTTTATAGAAAGCTTTAATACAATATCACCAAAAATGGCTCTCTGGCCAACGGGTGCTACTACAATCAAACAAAATGTTACCTCCCATTTGAGATATGCTTCATTACCCAGAGAAATTGTATGTACTGAAAATTTAACTCCATGGAAGAAATTGCTACCATGCGGATCAAGTCATGGATTTGCATCACTTCTAAATTCAAGAATGATACACAACACCAATTATCACTCTATTGGAATGCATGTTAGAAGAATATGTGAAAAAAATGACTGTTTGGAAACAAAACTTGAAATCAAACAAACTGTTGCTTTAGTTTATGATTTTAAAATAATATACAGCACCGATTGGTCATTTAGAAAATTATTTGGACAAGGTTTACCAGGAGCATGCCCTTTGTCATCATCAAGTAAAATATATGTTGATGTTACATCTAATAACACATACACATTTAAACTTAGCCCAGAACCTACAAATAAAATGTTATCTGTAAGAGGCGGTAGTGAGACCGAACTGGCAGTATATGAGATAAATAATACTGAAATGATGAACATTGTTGCAAAATATGAGAGTCCATACAAAATTACTGTGAAGAATTCACCACCAGTGACATTCAATAGATATGTCCTAGGCTATGGTAAAGAATTTGGTGGAATTGTAACAGAGCTCACTAATAATTACTGGGCACCAATAGATATTGTTCTTCTCGAGAATGCTCCTTGGTGGTTGCCTATCCAATTGAGTACTTTGAGAATCAATGGTGAAGCTGAGAGTAATTTAATAATGTCACAATACTACTCACCTGGTCGTAGCAGACAGAAACCTTATCATTTAGAGCTCCTCATAAAATTACCTCCAAAATCTACAACAACGGTTACAATAGATTTTGAATTTGTGTTTCTAAAATGGCAAGAATATCCACCTGATGCTAATCATGGATTCTATATAGGTTCAGCTATAATTTCTGCTAATCTCCCTACTGCCAAGAATTACACCAGCCTACCAATAACTGGAAGTACATTTGATTCCATTGTAAATGCATCAAAACCATGTAAGTCTGAGTAAATTGCTTAAATAATTTAAACTAACCTACTTATCTTACACAAGAACGAAAACTACGATTTACATAATATGTCATAGTTTTTGATTTTGTATAAAATTTGCTCTGCCAACCTAAGCACTAATGTTGGAGAGATTTATCAGTAAAAATATTTAACTTTTTACATCAAATTTAAATATAAAAGCTGTTACTTAGTTCATTTTAATATTGATTTAATAGTTTAATGTTGAATGACTAGTGATATAGATTTTTTTCCAGGGTATCCTATTGTTTTAAGAACAAATGGGGTGATGGTGTCCTTGCCAACTCCAGATTTCAGTATGCCTTATAATGTTATATGTCTGGCATGTACAGTGGTAGCGTTAGCATTTGGTCCTCTTCACAATATATGTACCAAAGAACTAGTACTAAAGGCAGTTGGAACTGCAGTGTCACTGAGACAAAAAATAACCAATATATTCAAAAAAAAGATTGAATAATTTTTTGTATAGTAATAAAATACTACTTAAAAAGTTGTTTTTGTCATATATCCTTTATATTGCGAGTGACAATTTATTAACTTTATACATATGAAGTTTTTTTGTTACTGACGAAATACAATCCGTCCTTATTAGTGAATAAGTATCACATATTGGCGGGAATGTTATAAAGTTTGTTCGACAAAATTTGTTAATTAGGGTATTTAATTTTTTTTTGATAGCTAACAACAAAGTTAACGATTAATTATTATGCACAATTCAAGGGGGTTACGAAAAATAGTGTTAAATCTAATCAATGTGTAAATCTAAAGTGAGTTTCAATATAATAAGTTTGCACAAGTAGTAATATGATGAGATCTAAGATTTTCGCGAATCATTTAAGTGGAGTCAGTTTTATTTTAAGTAGTAATATGTACTTCAATTGCTTTACTTTTTCACCAGTGTCATGTATGTAAATTAAAACTAAGACAGAATTATAATGTAACTATTATTTCATAAATAAAATAAAAATATTTTAAAAATGTGAATATTAAAAAAAAAATTGTGCGTACAGTCCCTCCGTGCGGAAGAAGTGAAATTTAACTGTAAATACTTGTCCTCTAAATTTTAAAATAAAATACTGCTCTATAAAATTATTTGTACCAAATCAAAGAAATTATTAATATTATAAAGTGTTATTATTTTTAATATAGAACAGCAAGTACGTATTTCAGCAAATTTTACGACGCTCAGAATATTTACTTTGCTGCATAGCAAGAATACCATGCACATGTACTTGTAAGCCATCGACTCATTCTCTATCTCTCTTACTTTCTCCATGTGTGTACCTTTCTTTCTCCCTCAGCGTAAAACATTCAACGCAACCTAGTTGAAAATCGAATA